>VHZZ01009579.1:59491-70214 GCA_009801015.1 Silene noctiflora | reverse complement strand
TATTTCATTGTGCTTTAATTTCCTTACGTATTGTTATAAGATAATAGCGCTGAAATCGTTCTTATTCGTTCATATTGTGAACATTAGAAGAACTATTGAAAAGCACTTTCTTATTAACGTAAGATTAGTGAGTATTTAACGGTACTCATTGTGTGTGGAGTATTTAACGATACTCGTAGTGTCTTAGGTATTTAACGGTACTTAAGTTGAGTTACAACTAGAGTTAGTTGTACGAGTGGGTTGATAATTTGAAAGGGAAAAAAGGCCTGCAAAAAAGGCCCAAATTTGAAAGGGAAAAAAGGCCTGCAAAAAGTGTAACTCAGCAAGTAAAAGCCCAAATTAAAGTGCCACTGTTCATACTATTAAATTGGTGAATAGTGTAAGGGCTTCCATACTTTTAAGTAAGACATGGATATAAGCTTGTGATGAGGGTATGTTGGTCCATTTATTATCAAGAAAGGGATTGATACATTAGATTAGATTGTACCAAAATGGAAACGGGGTATTTTGAATTTGATTGGGAGAAGTATATTTTTAATGAAGCCTTTTTTCCTCTTACTTTAATCAAAATTAACAATTTCTTCCTAGAAATTTAAAAAATTTAAAAAAAATAAAAATTTCTTGTCCCGACTAGTGGGACGAAGCCCAAGTCTGGTCTGATTCAGGGCATTCGTGTCAAGTTTGTATTTAGAGAGTTCAACCCAAACCCAAATTAATTCTCATATAGATGTTGACCCGCTTAATTAAATTGGTGGTTATTAAACCTCAACTTAAACTCGTAAAATTCGTGTCGTGTTTTCAAGTGGTTTGCCAGCTCAAGTTGAGTGGAAAGATAGTGTTGATACGGAGGGACATACGGTGAGATGAGATGACGAGGCATGCCTCTACCCCGTAGAAGGGATGCTCTAGTTTTTTGGACCCTCCATTGTTGTTGTATCTTGTACTCCCGTCATTAATATTAGGAATAATTGTTTGTAGAAAAAGGCAATAGAAATGCAGGGAATTGAAAGGCTTCGAGCATTAAAATCAAATGTATGGTTATGGAGATCCGAATTGAAGAAACGCGCTTCTAATTCCTGGTCTGCTGTTCAAGACACCTTCTATTCCACCAAGGTTCCTCCTCTCTTTTTATTTTATTTTAATTTTATTCGATTTTTGATTTGGGTGTCAATTATTCGTTGATTTGATTTTGAATGTTGATTATGAGATGAATGAATAGAGTGTGTTGTTTATATTATGTTTAGGATACTTTTGAAAGGCACAGGGTGGTTTTTACAGTTGGTACTTCTTTAGCATCCGTTGCCACTGCTTGGATGGGTATTATATTTATTATTCTACTCTTTTACGGGAGTAGTTCCCTTCTTCTTAATTAATTTCATGTAATTCATAATCATGACCATGACGATGGCCATGCCGTTGACGCAGGATATACTCTTCGCCACCTTCATGATACCAGAGTAGATAAAAGACTTGATTCTATTGAACAAGCTGTATGTTTTCTTATTTTCTCTTTTTCTTAACCATACCCCTTCGTAGCATGCTGTTCTGTGTTCCGTCTGCAGCCTTCTCCTAATAAAGTTTTCCTATATATATATATATATATATTGGAACGCCGTCAACCTATATGAATATTGATGTATCTATGTGTTTTCTAGAGCTCCTGTTCACATGAAAAACTATCACCCTTAACTGTCTCCACTTTTCTTGCTAATCCAGTCACTAGTATAGGGAATACCAGTTGTGAGAATATAAAGGCTTTCTAATCAACTCGCAACTGGCAAGGGATTCATTTAGCTTAACTAGAGTTGTTGAGTTCCATCCCTTGGGAATATGACCTTGTTAAAACTTAGATCAACATTGTTGTTAGCTTTACAGAATTCTCTTCCAAAATTAGGCTAAATGTTTCTTTATCTAGTATTTAACTAATTTCATATTATCATGCTAGATGAAAGGCACTTTTGAGATTGAACGAGAGGAAATTAAGAAGATTGTAAATACAGGAAGTTTAAGTATTGCATCCTGCGCTGCTACTGCTGGGACAACTCTAGTCATTGGGTTTGTTCTCTCATTTCTTCTCATTAATATCGCCTGTTCTCTGATTATTGCTATTTTGCATCTCATTATCTTGACCTGATATCCTTTTTAGTATATTTTTTATGGCTCTCTTTTCCCTTTCTTTTGTTACTTACACAGTTACACTTGAGACCCTGTGTGTGCCCTTTAAAGCACGAATTGGAAATTTGGATTGAAAGTTTTGCCTGCGTAAAAGTGTTGGGTTTTTTTGTGTAAGACCCATGACAAGTTCACATGACACAAACATGGTTTTATTCTGCAACATTAATCTTATGCCTGTGAAAGAACCACTCCATTTTGAAGTTATAATTAAGCATATTCACAATGTAAACATATTTGGGGATTTTAGGTGGTAAAGGTGATAAAGGTTCAGCTCTTAAATTTGTCAATCTCTTTGTGCTCAAGGCGTCAATGTTACTGATGAAGTTGAGACATTGTTACGCTCATTCGGTTTCAGAGTTTACTGTGTCATCCAGAGAGAGACCTAACATACGGTTTCTCAATTTGTCAAATTTGAATCTTCCTTGATGAAAGTACGGCCTTTTTTTTTTAATTACAAATTGAGACACTCGGTCTCAGTTTACACCATGTGTGAACTCATCGAGCTCCCCCCACCCTCCACACACACACACACACACACAAAAATAATTCCTTGACTGAGAAGTGAGAACTCATGTTTTATCTACTGGATCACGTGATCAAATTCCCTTCCCCTTGTAATCTTGTATTACACTGGACTTTATGCCTCAGCTTACAACAATATAAACATTTCAAACAAATCTGATAAAATTTCTCTTCACATTGTGGTAATAGTTGCTAAGGCCTTTCTAAACTACGGTTGATATCTCTCAAAATGTGATATGGTTGAGATTTAATCATGATAATACTCTTTTTTTAATGCTAATTTTCGTATATACTTGTAATTTGTTAAAAAATAAAACTTATTAAACTGGGGCCGGTAAACCTGATAGAGGGAGTAGAATATAAGAAACTTGTGCATTTCTGCACATGATTGGAAAGCAGAATATGGGAAGTCGTTGACACTGCGGTTTAATCTTGTATTTTCATGGGGGCTGTATTAGGCCAGTATCGCACAACTCCGTCCATGTACATTGGCGGATTGATTTCTCAGTTCTCTCCTGTGGCTGTACTAACTTAATTTACCATTTTTCATCTGTTTTGTAACTCATCTCTTATTTTCGGTCCACTGGTGCTTTGCCGTCATATCGATGCAGATATGCCTTGGGCTGGCGAGGCGGGAAATGGTATGCTAACAGAAGGTTCAGGAGAGAACAGATGATATTGTTAGGACAGATCAAACCCAGGAGATGGAAGTTACAACTTAAGAAGCCTAATCTCCGGTTTATCAGAATACCATTGATGAAGGCCAAAACTCCGAAAGATGCAGCTAAAAGCTCTGAGCAACCTAGTCAAGATTTTCAAAACTCATGATAAAAATTCTTCTTTTCTTAAATTTTTGGGCATACGATGAACCGACTGCTCGAAGATGTGTGCTTCCCCATGTTAAATTCTTTCGTAGTTACTTCTACACCTCATTGAGAAATTCCAGGATGATTTATTTCTCCATTGTATCTTTTGAAGATGTATATAGTCTTAGTCTTGTTTCAGAAGGTCGTACTCGTATATGTTTGTCCTCAAACTTATAGAGAAACATGGCCCAGGCATTTCAGAGATAATGAACATAAACTCACACATAAACTTACACTGAGTAATACATGTGCTTATAAAATAAGGGTATTGAATGCTCTTTCACATACACAATTTATTCTATCGTATACAACTTAAACAAACGCACCTCCCTGCCCTTTCTTTTCCTTGACTCTTCCGACGCCACCGTTGCCGTCCCCGTCACACACCATCTACCCCAAACCCTAGTAACATATTGAAGCTAAAAATGAAAATGGGTAGCAGAGTAGATGCAAAATCCACCAATAATCAGATGAATCCAAAAAGAGAATGAAAGAACCCATTTCAAATGCCCAGAAAAAGCAATTAAAAGTGTACCATTAGCAATAAATTGAATTTAACATCCAGCTTTAAGATGATCGTAGTTTACGGAAGTCTAACATTATCACATTTACATTACCAACATATCAAGTGCACTCTCTTGTAACTAAAATGAGAGAAGAAGGTAGAGAAAATGAGAGTAATGAGACTAATGGCTCATTGAGCACGGAAAGGTAGTTGATGTTAGTGGTGCGTTGGTGGACTGGTTGTTGATGGCGTGAGCGTCAAACTGGAGAACAAAGGGGCAATCACGGAGGACTTTCCACCTAGACATAGACTGACAAGTATCTATCATCGTAACAATAGACATTATGTAACAGACAATATCATCAGACAGCTTGGTTATGTGGAGTCAGCCATTGAGCTCAATTACGTTAACCAACATATCAATTATCAAATTTCAATCACAAATGAATTGAGTTCTTGGACAACATAACATTACTAACTCAAAAAAAAAAAAAAAAAAAAACGGTAAAGGAAAGGCACAGTGCGTGTACAGTTCGAACATCTTCCTACCTACACAGCTGCTCAACAGCAGTAACAATTTGGGCAGGTTGGACGACCGTCCATTCCTCCAGGGTCCCAGCATAAGGGGTTGGAACATCCTGAGACGACAAGCACACAATGGGGGCATCCAAATAATCATGAAAGTTCTCATTAATGGCCGCAGTCAAACTGGCCCCAATGCCACCAGTTCGCATGCACTCTTCTACAATTACCACTCTATGCGTCTTCTTAACCGAATTCCCAATCGTATGAAGATCAAAGGGTTTCAATGAGCGAATGTCAATGACCTCAGGATCGTAGCCCTTGTTCACCAATGTCTTGGCGGCTTGCATCACATGATACCTCATCCGAGAATATGTCAAGATGGTGACGTGTTCTCCGGGTCTTACCATCTCGGCTTCCTCTAGTGAGAGGACATATTCTTCATCTGGAATTCTCTCCTTGAGGTTGTAGAGCAAGACATGCTCAAATAGAATAACCGGGTTCTCACTCCTAATTGCGGCTTTCATTAGGCCTTTGGCATTGTAAGGAGTTGAGCATGCCACCATTTGGATACCCGGGATTGACTGGAAGTAAGATTCAAGACGCTGTGAGTGCTCGGCACCGAGTTGGCGTCCCACACCACCAGGTCCCCGAATAACGACCGGGATGGTGAATTGGCCACCAGAAGTGTAATGTAGCATACCACAGTTGTTTGAAATTTGATTGAATGCCAAAAGAAGGAAACCCATGTTCATTCCCTCAATAACAGGCCTAAGGCCCGTCATGGCAGCTCCTATACCCATTCCAGTGAAGGAATTTTCGGCAATTGGTGTGTCAAGAACTCTGAAGTCCCCATATTTTGTAGCCAGTCCTTTGGTTACCTTATACGAGCCACCATAATGACCCACATCTTCACCCATAACACATACACGTGAATCCCTCTGCATCTCTTCATCCAGACCTTCACGGAGTGCTTCAAAGAGCAATACTTCATGCCTGAAATGCAAATAGATAACATTCAATTGAAATAGGAAGAACAGTAGAAATAATGGACTATGACCATGTTTTCCAAATTGCATTAGGGTTACAAATAGGATATAAAATTGTAGCTGTCGACACAAACCAAAAGAATGTTAATCCATTCACTTTTGATTGAAATTAAGCTAAAATCCATCTTTTAATACCCGACTTTCAATCCTATTTCTCATTAAACTTTAATGGCTAAAGCCTCCTAAGTCCTAAGCCTCACCGCTAAGAATGTTACCTTCATTACTTCTCAAAAACGATGCAAGTCTACTTTGATCCCACTAACTCTACTCCTGTTTTGATCTTTGATATATAGACACAACCAATATACCTCTAACCCTTGCTACCCCCCCTTCCCTCCCTCCCCTCTTGATGTCTCAGCATGTACAATATGATTTACATCTATCAGGGATATCACAAACGACTGTACTTATTGGGGGGAAGGTAGTTTTCCCTAGCGTCCACATATGTCTACATATAAGAGTTCAGAAAAATTTGGATTTTAGTTCTTCAGATTACAATTTGTACAAATGGAGCAAAGAAAAACTCACTTTGAGACTTTATCTCATAATTGCTTGTCGCAACCCAAACTAGGTTGTTGTGCTATAAACATGATTGATACCACCTAAAAATGTGGTTATGGTACCTTTTTATGTTTGATAATGATAGCACTTATACCTTGATAACATCGTATAGGAGGGTGACCCGGGTTCATATTTAATACTCAGTATCATGGATCTGCTAACCGCAATAGGTTATTTGCTTCAAACTTTATTCACTACCCCTCAAGAGACACTGAAACACATGGTTTTCTTCAGACCCTAGAAAAACGCCTTTCATGTTGCATATGGCTTAAGTACGTCAAGTTTCAAGGTAATAACAGCATATGGATAAACTTGTGAACAAATCCAGCATTCTATAAACCAAATCAACAAGAGTTTCGATCCGAACATTTTGGAGATACTAATTTAGGGCTTTGAGACCAGTAAGAAACTATAGAAGCCTCATGTTTATTTTCAAGATCACTCCGTATAGGTGTAATTTTTCTTACAAAAATTAAACAACATACCCAGTCTTAGAAGATGCCACAGGAGCTGCAGGAGTCTGCAGAAACGCGACAAACATTAAGCCAAACAAAATTCTTAATCTACCCCATGAAAGTGCAATTCTTGGAAGAACTCGACGAATAAGAAAGCAGTAAACTTTTCACCAAATAATTACTCCATTCGCCTCAATCATTTGTTTACGTTTTTATAGCTTGTAATTGTAAGGGGTATTTTAATCAAAAGTAAACAAATGATTGAGACAGAAGAAGTATACAACAAAAATAACTCACAGCAACAGCATTAGTAACAAGATTAGAAGCCCTGTTAATGATGGGAATCGAACTGCGGTTTGTGCGAAGATCAGATCTTACAACTAACAACCCAACTTTATTCCCTATCAATAAAAACAATAATGCAAACAACGGACATTAGAATGACCAAAGAAACAAATTGAAATTGATGATAAGAACAAAGTACATCAATGGTTTAATGGATCACCAATAATCAACTTGATTCATTAATAATAGTTGTCTCAGTCATTTGTTTACATTTAATTAAAAAATTCTTCACGAACAATATAAACCGTAAACAAACAAATGGGACGGAGGGAATATAACCTTCTCCAAATAAAAAAGTAATCGTACCATGGAATTTGTTGGAAGGAGAGGAGTTGATTGCAGTAAAAGAAGGAGCTCCAAGTGACTGAATTGTGGCAGCCATTGTAGAAAACAAATTGAGAGATGAATGCAGTAATAATAATAATAATATAAATATAATTATATAAATGGTAGTCTGTATGATTTCAAGCTCTTTTTCAAGGAGGAGGAATGATTTGTTAAGTTAATATAAGAAAGGTGGAGAGATCAAGAGAGTGGGCGGAGAAATTTAGGGACCAAGCTTCGTAAATGTTCGGTATTTCTTAGGTGTACACCACACCCATTTTGTGACCCGCAACAACACTGCAAGAGAGTCAAGAGTTCTTTAGCACGTTATCATTCCAAATACACAATAAATAAATAAATACGGAGTATATAAAATATAGAATATAGAATATAGAATATAGAATAAAAAACAAATAACGTTTAAGTCTAGGTGGAAATTACGTCAGTCAGGCTGGGTCATATCAAATTCGGGTTATACTTATATTGGGTTAGCATACCTTTTTGGATCAAATTGGGTTCAGATCGGGTCATTGTATGGTCAAATGATGTATCGGGTCGGGTGGGGTTTAGTCGGGTTATTACCGTGGTGGTCTAGTTGTTTTTATCGTATTACTTTAATTTTTAACTATTAAAATTAGTTATCGATCACTATTTGTTTTAGTTATTTCATTATTAAGTCAAACATATCAAACTAAACACTAAGTCACTTTTATTTGATCAATATTAAACTTGAAAATTGTCAGGTCATCAATTTTATCGGGTCGGGTGGGGTTCGGGTCACTGATTATCTGGTGGTGTTAGGTTATGAGCCGTCATCGGGTTGGGTTGCAATATTCTTGGGTTCAGTTGGGCCGGATTTGCTCGAATTCGAGTCGAGCCATGTTAAACTGAGACACTCCGTAATATTATTATTCATTTGTTATATAAGTCTCGTTAAAATAGATTCACATATCCAAAGCATTTTTTGTTAATGGATTTTTAGAGTGCGGTAATATTTTAGTGGCGGTGCCCGATTGTGGGATGTCGAGGGGCGCGGGAATGTCATAGTATAGTTGCAGTTTTTTAGAAATTTAACTAAAATTTAAGGAAATTTCATTTTCCAACAGTGACCCCATCTTCACCGATCACAACCTCACCTTTTTCAATGGGAGCCCTCTTCTCAAAACCTTCACCTTTTCATCAAACCCGCATCATCACCGATCACAAGACTATTGACCCACCATTTCACTCAACTCCACCCCTGCTTCCATATTTGCCACCACCACCATCACTACCTTTTTTGTAATACCCCGAATTTTATAGTTGTGCACTCGGTCGAGTATAGCAGAGTACTCGACCGAGTAGCAAAGTACTCGATCGAGTCTAGTAACCGAGTGCCCTTTGGGCAAGTAAACAAGCTTCTGGTTGTGTGCCACTCGGCTGAGTGGCTGGTGCACTCGACCGAGTGCCACCGTTACTTAACCGAGTGTACGGGCTCAGGCACTGTTTCGCGTGTTGGACTCCGTGTCTTGGGCCTTGGTACGTATACATTCTTTTTCATATTTTCCTTCACTTTTACAACTCTAACACCTCCCACCATATCTCAACCACCCTTTAACCTCACCAATCTCTCTTATAACTTTATACTTTTAAGATTTCCACCTTACTTTGAAGATTTGCACTCAAGCCTACCCATTCTCATTTCTTTAAATTTGTAAGTTATTAATTACCCTTTTTTTTTCTTATTGTTATTAATAACCCTTGATTTTGGGGGGAGTTGTCTTATGGGAATATAATTAGGTTGTTGGGTAATTAAGCGGGTTAATCAAGGGTTAATTAGTATTATTATTATTGTAGAACATATTTGTGATAGTTATTTCATTAATTAAATGTAGGAGGAGACTGCTTAGAGGAGCCCTTCTAGTGTGCGTGCTTGGTGATTGAAGATTTACAAAAGGTAGGGTTTCCCCTACTCCGTCTTAGTAATATGGTTGTTTACATTTGTATTAATTGCCATGGATTCCATAATACATGTTATATTGCATTATAGCATGATTAGTTGGGAAATTAGTGTTGGTTGCATACTAGTGTCAGAAATTCACCATGTTATGTTGTTGAGTAAGTGGTTTTAAATTCATATTGTCATTTGAATTGCATTATACCATGAAATGGGAGAATTTTTTATTAATAGATTGGTTTGATGAGGAACATATACATTCATGACATATTGTGGTTCATGATTATGGGGAAAGGCATATTTGGCATACATTGTATATACATTGGTCACTTGTGGATGTTGGAGGAGGTTGGTGGTGGATTGTTGGTGTGTTTGTGTTGGGTTGTTATGGAGACGTAAGACGGATCAGGATACCGTCTTACGCTTGGGTCGCCTCTTGGAGCTTTCCACTCCAAGAGGGACGTGCACGTTTATGACTGAGTATGGAGGAATTCGTGTAGTGTCACGACGTTTGGCATGGGTCCGGTTAGTGCCCGGGCTCGGTACTGTGGGCGTGTCCCTAGTGCCTGTTTATAGACTGCGGACCGACTGTTGGTGGTGATGTTGCGATGTTGTCACCGGGTTTGTTTTGGAGGACTGGTGATTTGAGGTCACTTGTGTTTGTCATATTTCATACTTGCATATCATGATTGCATTTCATATTGTATACTTATGTTATATCGTAAGCACTCGAATTATTGAGACTGACCTTAAATGTTTTCAAATATTTGTGGTGAACCATATGATACCGGTCATATGGGGAGCAATAGATTGACAAGTAGACTTGTGCATACGATTAAGTTAGAAGCTCGGAGCGGTCCTTTGGTTAGCATGTCATGTAACACTCCCATACTCCGAGGCACCTTACCAAGGACTACCTCCGAATACAGGGATGCTACCATCTCGGTTTTCCGAGGTTGTGAACATCATAGTAACCATAATGAAACATTATAAAAATAAATATAAGTTAAGTGAATACAAAACTCTCCATAAAACGGAGTACAAATCCAACTGAAACAAATGTGATACTAAATATAGTCTGCAGAAGCTAAGACAGAACTCGTGAGACTCCACTCTGCTAACCCCGCCGCGTAGTCAACATCCATCATCGGCATTACCTACTAAATCAACTGCTCACCATCCCCGAATGGATCAACATAGTTTTTAAAACAATAACGGAGTCAGTCAACTGAACAACTATATAAAGTAAATAATGTAATCAAACAAACCACCACACCGTCACCATCACCATCACCACACACCACACACCACACATCAACTAACCGACTACACACCGAAGCGTATAGCCCTGCCAGTGGAAGACCGCATCCAACCACCTAACCACCCACAATAACCCAAGTCCCTTAATGTGCACATCCCCCCTACGTTGAGAGAACGCAAGAGGCGAACAATGGGGGTAAGAC
>VHZZ01009578.1:47009-57378 GCA_009801015.1 Silene noctiflora | reverse complement strand
GGTTGCGACAGCCCGTGTCAGGGACTATTCAAAAATTACTCCTAATGAGTAACTTTTGAATGTGTACTAGGTCAACATTACTATCAACATCCATTTTAATATATTCAACAACTTACAAAGATTCACAATAATAACAATAGACAAACATTTATACTCAATTATCATCTTTATTTACAATCAAGTTAAGCTAAGTTTAATTCACTACTTTTACATTTCTAATTCAAACATTTAGAATTTTAAAAGAATAAGTTAAGAATAATTCACTATTTAAGCTTAAAAAATCTAGCATTTTCACTAACTCAAACATTCTAACATCATCATCAACTACAACATTTTAATTAGTAACTAAAATGAATCTTTATTTACTTACTCAAACATTTAGATATAAAATGAATCTTTATTTACATACAATGCTAAGCATTTCATTTGCCCCACTAACTCAACTAAATCAAATTAATACTAATTTTCGGATCATATAATCCAACAACTCTAACATTTTATATTTTATTTTCCTAATTCCAACATTTTACCAACATCAACATTGTTGATTTGACAACAACAATTAAACTACAACATTCTAACATCCTCATCAACAACAACAACAACATTTAAATTACAACATTCTACCTTCATCATCAAACATTCTAACATCATATAATCCAACAATTCTAACAACATCAACATTGTTGATTCGAAAACAATAACATACACAAATGGCTACTATCTTAGGGTCAATTAAACTAATTAAACAAAACTAATTAAACAAACTAATTAAACTAATAGGGATTAAAACATACCTAATTAACAAAAAACAAAGAGGAAAGAGAAAGAGGGCGGCAATAAGCGGCAGTAGGCGGGAGCGGTGATGGTCGCCGGAGTCAAATAGGGTGGTGTTGGTGGTGTCAAGTGTGGGGGGTTAGGGTTAGGAGGCAAATTGATTTGGGGGAAAATAGAATGCGGAATAAGGCTGTCTCGTTTTTTTTTAAGTCAGGAAAAAATACTGACGGAAATTTCGTAAGTACTCTGTAAAAACATGGGAAACTGGCGGCTTTTCCGTCAGTAAAAGTCAAAATTTTGACTTTTACTGATGGAAATTCTGTCAGAATCTCACTCAATTATTTTAGCTCTGACCGAATCTAAAAAGGAGATCCTGACGGAAATTCCGTCAGAAGTGTGACATATACTGACGACAATTCCGTCAGTAATAGTCAATCTTTTAAATTTTACTGACGGAAATTCCGTCAGATCCTCCTCTCAGTTATTTGAGATTTTGGCAACATAGGAGAGGAATTCTTGACGGAAATTACGTCAAGAATAATTAGTTTCCTGACGGAAATTCCGTCAGGAACTTTTACCGCTATTGACTTGGTCAACGCGCCAACTGCTACTGACGGATATTGATGGAATGTCCGTCAGTAATGTTTTCCTGACGGAATTTCCGTCAGAAAACCGTGAGTTTCCTGTCTTTTATGACAGCCTTGTATTTCCGTCAGTTTCCCGTGTTTTTTTTTGTAGTGCACAATAGGCAACTCCTGAAAAATATCAAGTTCTGTAATGGATGTAGGTACCCTCTACACCTCACTTATGAGCATGTTACTGGAAGAATATGACACCTGGTATATGATTGTTGGGGAGATCGAGGAAGTTCCACTCAAAAGCAAAATAAGCTCGTCCACCTAGTAGAGAGTGATAGTGATAGGACTGACTCTGACATGCTAATGGGGGAAGAGGATAGTGAGGAGGGTGAGACTTAAAAGGTGATCGAGATCAGTGAGGAGGATGAGGAGCAAGTCGCAGGGATGTGGAATGGACCTCCTGATGATGACTCTGGCCGTTTCCAACCTCGATGACAGGCTACCCTAGAAAAAAGAATCAGATGATGATGATTTCATATTCATAAAATATAAAATAGTACCGAACCCTTAACCCAGGTAGCGTGGTTGGGCATGTTTTGGGAACAGACTTAAAAGAGCTCGATAAAGAAAGAATAGTTCTACATTATGCATAGTAAAGTTAGTTATAATTCGTTATTTAATTCCTGGCAATGTATACGCCAGTACTCAATAATTATCACTTTAGTTATTTTAAGTTTGATGTCTCCATACTCTATTTGTGCTGATTATAATTGCCAGTAGCATTAACATATTTATTTAATTATTCTTTCAATTCTGTCTCCCAATTTTCGTAATCTCCATAGTTTCTCCTATGATGATAATTATTGTTTAAAGTAATAAATATTTTTTATTACGTTGAAATGTGATTTCCATACCCTCATGAATGTGTTGACATGTTTAGAGTATGATTATGTGAGATAATGTGGAAATTTTTTAAGAAGTAAAGACCATGCCTAATTTTCAGAATGTTACCTCTAATTATTTTAGCTGCCATTTTAAATTTGTTATATATCTGAGTACAAAACTTTTATATGTGTCAACATTGTGAATTAGCGTTCTAATGCCACTGGTTTCATGCTTATTCAATTTCTATTTTGAGAGGAATAAATATTTTAGTAGACAGTAGTCAGATTGTTACTGTGTAGTCTTATTTTCGACCGACGGTTTTGTAAAATCTACCATTTAATTTGTATTAGTGATCTATGTCTAATTCCAACTCCATTGATTAGGATATTTAAAGAGGTTTCTAGAATGATAAACTATGTTAAAACTTGTTATCTTGATAATTAATAGTGATTTTTGTAACATGACCCAATTGTTTTGGAAGTATGCTGGTTGAATCTTGTTTGGACCAAATAAGTTAGAAAGCTCACCATAAATTGGTTGTTTGAGCTATGAGTTTGATTCTTATTCTCATGCCTTGTTAACGAGTTATAGAAGTGTGAAAACTCTAGGAATGGTGAAATAGTTATTTATTTACGATTTTTCGAAGATACAACATATTATCTAAGCATGCAAAGTTTTGTTTATTTCTTATTTGATGTGTAAAAGTGTTACCAAATATTCTTGATCAATGATAATATTAAGTTTCGCATGATAGGTTCTTGTATTGTGCTAAGTTAATAGTTTTATTCGCTAAACTTAATGATTTGATATTTTATAGTATGAAATCTATGTGAACAATATGAGTCTTCAACTTGTGGCATGCTTATTAACATGTGATATTGCCAAGTACATAATATGAATGTGTTTTTGTCATATTGATACGAGTACGTTGTGTGTAATATCGCGATTTCTTAAATGGACAATATGATAATCATTCCTGTTGGGATTCATAGTTGTGTGTTAGGTTTTGCCAAGAGTTTCTTCTCAAATGGTTATATACTAGTTGCGCTAAATAAGAAATGGTGTAGTGTGTTGTGCATATCTTATTGCTTAAAGATCTTGGCCTTTTGTTTCTTAAACGTTGCTATGATCTGATTTTTTTTTTTTTTGTGATGGTATGAGTGGTGATGGAGGTTACGGGGACGTAACCTTGTTTAAGGAGGATAGGATTGGGAAATCTTGGAATTTTTGTGTAAGTTTGACCGGTGTAGTTGTGTGTGGTTACCTACAAGTTTTGGTTCAATTTGATTTTGGTGTAGTGCCACGATTTGATATACTTCGAAGATGGATTGTTGGTTGTTTTTTTATGGACGATAGACTGTGATTAGTATGTTTCAGTTAATCGTCTTTTGTAAGCGACCTAAGTTGAAAGGGATTACCCTGCTGAATAGTTTCCGTGTTGTTTAGTATAGTTGGTGGTTTACTTCTGGTATGTGTGGGTGAATTTCGGGACGAAATTCATTTTAAGGGGGAAGACTGTAATACCCCGTATTTTAGTTACGGTCAACGCTAGTCAAACTATATTTTTATAACATATTTTAAAATGAATTTCCCTATAAAGTTATTTTACTAATGTTATTTCATAAGTCATATTTCATAGTTATTTCATATTTTATAATTATTTATATTCCTTGATTTATAATACTTTCAAGGATACTCTTTAATCAATTACACCTTTCCTTAATATCTCCAGAAACCATAATTCATCTCACACCGTTACCTTCCCAAAGAACTACACACTAGGTTCACCTCTTAATAACCCAAATTCCCAAACACAACCACTACATACAAATCCACATTGCGGCATCCATCAGTCTAATCTCAATAAACACCATTCCTTTACATTCTCTATCACGACCTTCCATTACACATATCCTCAACCAACATATTCATAATCATCTCCCTCCAGAAATCCCCACATATCCCAATTTACCGCAATTCACATCCCCCATTTCAAACTTTTCATTCTCGCATTCCCCGGACTTACATTACCACTCACATCACCACTCGACCATATACACTTATCACTACATTACTCAAGCCCATGACTATATCACTCACCATACCTCACAAAATGTGCTCCAAGCCACAATAAGCTCATCAACTTCACTTCCTTTTTTCCACTATCCATCACAACCACGTATAACCACATGTCCTTCCCACCAAACGCATACCCATCATAAGGTGATACTTTCCACGCAATAGGATCTGGTAACTTACGCATCAGGACCAACACATATGTAAAAGAATGCTTTAAGACCCAAGACAAACGTAAGCACATAGCCTACAACTCAGAATAAAACAACAACCGCCCAAAGAGGTACTCGGTTGAGTACTCGAAGATACTCGGTTGAGTATGAGCCGCTCGGTCGAGTCCCTTTCGTACTCGGTCGAGTGCTAACACTCCAGGGTCTGACCAGAAATCACACAAAAATGTACTCGGTTGGGTACGACCTACTCGGTCTAGTATTCAGCATACTCGATCGAGTTACCAACTCCCAGTAGATTCTTCCATAACAAACACACTCACACTCGGTCGAGTGCCAAGGACTCGGTCGAGTTCCCTGCCACACTCGGTCGAGTCATACTAAAATCGATATACCCTTTTGCCTTAACAACATACATATGCCAACATTTCTACTTCACATGTTACTATGTAACCAAAAGCCAAACAATAAACACCAAAGCATGCCTCATATCACCCTATAACACATTAAACATACATGTTACTCCACGTTCATCCAATTCACATCACCACACTTCCATCCAAAATACGCATAAGGAAGCATACATACAACAATCCCCTAGACACACCTCGTAGTGACCGCTCGAAGTTGTAAGGGCCAAATTGCGGTCTTAGGACATCTCCCAAACCTTTGAGGTAACTACAAACAAATTCTACCCAAGTTCATTTTATTTGGACACCCTATGTTCATTTTGTTCATTGGTTTTAGGTTCCAAAATCGTCGCTCTGATACCATTTTGTAACACCCCCATACACCAAGGTACCTTAACAAGGACTATCCCGATGTGTAAAGGTGCTACCATCCCGGTTTCCCGAGGTAGTATGTATCATAGTAACCATAATTAAACAAGTATAATAAATAACTGTAATGAAAAACGATTACAAGTCATAAAAGAAATACAAATCTCAAAACTCCAAGAGCGATAACAAAACTGTAACGTGACTGTATCTAAACTCAGTGGAASCTAGACTATAAAACATGTGGTGAATCTTCCCCGCCCATGCCCCGCAAGCCACAACAACATCCATTACCTGCTAAGCCAACTGCTCACCATCCCCGAATGGATCACCAAAGTTTTGAAAACACAAAAACGGGTCAGTCAACTGCATAACTAATATAACAAACATAGAAATATAATCCAATACACATTCAATCACATTGTATCAACCATTACTCCAAACTCCATAGTAACCAGTAACTAACTACACACCAAGGTGTGTAGCCCTGCCAAATTACCCATCGCAACATGTAATCCACACCGACAGCGGGGACCGCAGCCTTACCACAAAAATCCCCGTTCATTGCAACGAGTGAACTCAGATCATTAGTGTGAACATCCCCCTTATGACGAGAGCCACAATGAGCGAACATGGGGTTGGAACCATCTCCCGAGAATGGCTCTACAATCAATCCATCAACCAAAATAATCACAATGCACAATCATAATCATATTACCAACAATCAATCACAGATACCTTCTTGTAATCAATTATGCAACCAACTAAGTAGGGAAACCCTACAATTTCGCAATCCGTTATACCGCAGCCAATCATACAAATGTACAACGAGTACCAAATCGTCACCTAAAACAACGGTAATCAAATAATACTAATCAAAAACAACACAATCAATATCTACCCCAACCCAACCCAAATTAGGGTTTGCATCATCTCTAATTAACAACCATAAACTGATTAAGAAAAAGCTAGAGACTTACTAACGAAATCGACATGGAAAATGAGATACAAGGACTCACGATCGATAAACCCTTGCTTGGAGATGATGAAGATGATTAGAGGAGATTTAGAGCGTCGTTGAGTTTTGCGAAAATGATTTGGAAACTGATTAACACGTATTATATATTCCTCTAATCATTTTAATCAAAACCCCGTGATAATAACATGCCAGACCGGGCACTCGGTCGAGTACCTGACATACTCGATTGAGTAAGCCATACTCGAATGAGTAACCTCATACTCGGTCGAGTGCCCCTAATTTAGAAACCTGGCTCAAAAAACTCGATGACACACTCGGCCGAGTACCATCAACTTGGCCGAGTACTCTATACTCAGAAATCTGTGGTATTACAGCAACTTGCAAAGAGACTCTAGTTGGAGTAACCTAAAGGTCCTCCAACTTCTTGAAAATCTTGAGGGACATAAGGCTTATACTAGCCCCCAAATAACATAAGGCTCCTTAAATAAGGATGGTCTCAATTGCACATGGAGTTAAGAAACTCCCGGGGTCTTCAAGTTTTGGTGGTAACTTATTCAAAAGAATAATTCTACATTCCTTAGAAAAGTTAACCATGGTAGAGGCATCTAAACCTTTCTTGTTGGAAATGAGTTTCTTTAAAAACCTCTCATAAGTTGGCATCTCCTTAATAGCATGAATTAAAGGGATAGTGATGTGCATCCCCTTAATCATTTCCAAGAACTTGCCATATGTTTCTCCAAGATTTTCTCTTGCTAACCTTTGAGGAAAAGGAATGGGTGGCATATATGTCTTCACCACTTGTTGTTTGGGTTCTTCAACCACTTTAGATGGTTTATCAACTACCTTAGCTGTTTTCACCACAATTTCAACTAACTCCTTTTCAACCTCCTTGGTTGGTTCAGTCATCACCTCCGGTTAATTACTCTTCTTCTTCTTCATGGGTACATGACTTTCCAGCTCTCTACCACATCTCAAATGAATAGCATTGACGGTTTTTGGGTTTTCCTTGGTCTTTCCTGGAAACTTCTCATTAGTACCTTGCAATTGACTCATTTTAATAGCTAATTATGTGATTTGATTATTCGTCATACGTTGAGATGTGCATTTGGTTTCTCAATTGATGATAGAAGATGTTATCTCCTCTTTATTTTGGTTTGAGTGGGTAATTAATTGGTTTTGTGTTGTCATCATTTGCTCCATCATGAGCTCCATATTATTAGATTTAGGTTAAGTTGCTTGTTGAAATGGTTGGGAGTTTTGTTGAAATTTTTGTTCGGTGGTTTGTTGGAAAGGTTGTTTGGTTGGTTGAAACGGTGGTTGGGTTAATGGTTGGGTGATTGGTTGGAACGAGGGTCTTGGTTGAAAAGTCCTTCCATGAAATTCGGGTGGTCCTTGGTTAAAAGCTTGGGTTTGTTTTTGAGCTTGGAAGGTGGGTGTAAATTGTGGCTTTTGTTGGAAATTAGGGTTTTGAACATTTTGTGAAGCGTAAGAAAAGTTTGGGTGGGCTCTCATTCCGGAATGATATTGGTTGTTATTGAAAGCTTGTCTAGTGGGACTTGATTCTCATACCCCATTCACTTGTTCCTTGTAATTCACATCTCCTACCATCAAGGAACACTCATCTAGTGAATGCCCTTGATCACCACAAAGCTCAAAATAGACCATTTGTTCTCTTGATGAAGAATTATATTGGAATTTAGCAAGGCTACTTGTTGCTTAAGTTCATCAATCATTCCCTTGACCGCCAAGTTGTTTACCGACTCGGCACTTGCCTTACCCTTTCTCTAATGGCGATCATTGCTACAATAGAATGTTCTTGGTGTCATTATATCAGTGAGTTCCTTAGCCTTCTTGTGATCAATTGTGTCAAGAGCTCCTTTCCTCGAACCCGAATCTAGGTTAATTTTCAACACATGGTCAATCCTTCATAGAAATTGTTAATAAGTTCATCCTCCCCAATTCCATGGTGTGGACATAACCTTTTAAGAGCCTTGTACCTTTCTCATGCTTCATAGAGGGTTTCATTTTCTTGTTGTGTGAGGCCTTGAAGCTCACTTTTGATTCTTGCAGTTCGTTGTAGTGGAAAATATTTGTTCAAGAATGTTTTTGACACATCATCCCAAGTTTTAAACGAATCGGAAGCACAACTCTTCAACCATTCTTTGGCATTTCCCCTCAATGAGTGTGGAAACAAACGAAGGCGAATGCATCCTCGGAAAATCCATTAGCCTTATACATATCATAATTGCCTAAGAAATCATTAATGTGCTCAGGGGTTTTCAGTGGGCCCCCCTCTTAATTGATTCCCATGAACAAGTTGTAACAAAGTAGCTTTCAACTTGAAATTGCTGGTTTAACAACACTTTGATTAACACGACCATTTTAGGTGCCAAAAAATCTCTCATAGGTATCACATATATATATATATATATATATATATATATATATATATATATATGAGTGTGTGTGTTTCAAAATGAGTTGTTTAATTAAGCCATTTCATATAAGCTATTATTATTTCGAGAATCACATTTTAATAGTTATTTCGTATTTTATAATTATTTCGTAAAATGACATCCTTTTATATTTCTCGATTTATAATACTTTAATTATAATTAATCCTATTTCCTATTTCATATTTACTTCTTATTTTATATTAATTACTATTTACTATTTATGTTCCTATAATAATAATAATAATACTAGTAATGTTAAATAAAAATAAGAATTTATAATTTGGCCGAAATTCCTATATTAATATTCCTAATTATATTTTATTAAATTATGATATTAATAATTTATGGTAATATTTACTCCTAAAATATTATGGAAATCCTACTTCGTCCTAAATTCTTTTCTTCTACTTTAAATACCTTATGATATGACCTATTTTATTCATAATTCAAGGAAGAGCTTCAAATTATTTTTCAGATTTTATAAAGTCCTACTTTGCCTTATACGAGTAACTTTATCAAATCGTCTTAAAATTTTAACTATTTCATCGTTTTATATCGCTTCAACTACGTCGTCTTAAATCACTTGCTTAATCGGCTTTGCTTTACCTTGGACCGTAGTTATTAAATTAGGCTAGACTACGAACCACCGTGACCTAATCTGACCATAGTAGGGCTGCCGACGACCGCCATAGGGGTGCTTAATTGGGTGTTGAAGGGTGGTGGTGCTATGGGTGTCGTGAGTTGTGAACACGGGTTTGGACCATTTCGTTGACCCCTCGTGACCTGGGTTGGTATGAGCTGGTACCTGGGGGTTGGATCGACCCTGTTGGTGATGTTAGTGGTGGCCACTGGTGGCGGTGGCTGCTGGAATTCGAGGGTTGGTTTCGTTGCGGGTTTTCGGTCATAAGCTTAAGGCGAGCATAGTTTTGTGTACAATGGGTGTTAGGAGTAACAGAAGGTAGGATTGTGCGGCTGGGGACTAGTCGGTGGTAAGGGTGGTGTCGTGGTTGTTAATGGTGGTGGTTTGTGGTTGTGGTGGCTGTTTTGGGAGCAAAAACAGGGGAAAACATGGGGAAAACACGCGTGTGTGGAACCGTCTTATGACGGCGTTGCTGGTTTGTGTGGTGGAAATGAGAGGAAGGTGATGCTGCCCCTGGAACCATCGTGCGTCAATGGTGGCAACGGTGGTGGCCAGAGGTAGTTTGGGGATCGAATTGTGGTGGTGGTTGGGTGTTTTAGATGGCGGGTTGTGAGTGTGTTGTGTTGGTGCGTATGTATCTGTCGGGGTATGGCGAGTGTTAGGAGCTGCTGTGGGAGTCGTTGGGGAACTGTTGGCTGGCTGGACAACCGTGGTGGAATGTTGCTTTGGCGATGGGACGTTGGAGTGTGCGTGTGGCCATTCATGGTGGTTGTTGGGGTGTTGGATCGTGGGTTAAGGGAGTGTGTGCTAGTATGTTGTGGCTCATGTTTGACAAGCTTAAATCGATAACTTACATAACGATATTTTATAATTATATAATAATCAACGGGCTTAATTAACGATTAGGTATAATAATAATAATAATAACGACTCGTAATTGTAAGTTTCATAAACCATATTATTTGACTCATCAAATAACAAAATTAATTAACTTATTAATTTAGTGGATCTAGTGCATGCATAACAAAATAT
>VHZZ01009573.1:27342-53144 GCA_009801015.1 Silene noctiflora | reverse complement strand
TCTCGGTTGGGGGAGGGTTTAGGGGTGAGGACGCCGGATTTTATGGTCGTGTTGGCGGTTTGATGGTGTTCGGTGTAGATGACCATCATTGGCAATGAAACGGAATATGTGCGTGACGGTAGGGAAGAGGTGGCAGTTCGGCGATGGTGGTCGGTAATTGTGGGGGTCGTCGGTGCCGACATACAGTTGGTGGTAGGTGGCAGTGGTTGAAGATGGGTCGGAAAGTCAGCAATGGTAGAAGTAGTGATGGGGAAAGGAATGAGTTACCTTGGGGGGGTGAGGGGTATGGATGTAGAGTTCTTGAGGGTAAAGGAAGGGATCTCATTCCCTTTGTTTGTATCAAACCAACACAAACAAAGGGAATCATTTATATTGATTCTCTTTCCCTTTTTTTTACACCCCTAACCAAACGCCCCCTTAATGATATATATTTCCTTGTGACGGATATATCTGTCACAAGCTTGTGACGGGTCAAGTATTACCCACATGAGTAGATAAGACAACAATTAAAATATATAGGGAATCACAAATGATTTGTCTTCTTAAGCCATGTGGATTTTACTTGACCCGTCGCAAGCATGTGACAGATATCGATCGTCACAAATGAGAATTTGTGATTTTTTTTATGTCACTTTTCAAAAGGTACGCTTGTTCAAAAATATCCACACACGACACAAAAATGATAAGTCTTGTCATGAGGCGTTTAATTGATCGTCCCCGTGACGGAAATATGCAACTGTAATCTTAATAACTAACCAACTGTTTTGCACCGTTTTATTAGTTATACCATTGCAACGCGTACAATCTTTAGTGCAACCTAGCTAATTGAGGTCAACTAACCTATTTAAGGGAGTTTCGACTCGGTTTAACACTCGGTAATATATAAGGAAATTAAGTTTGGATTGAATTTGATAAAATGTATAATACGCTTTATAAACTTCACTTAGAATAAGTTTAATATAATATTTCCTCCTTTTTCTTTTTTATTCTCTTAAACAACAGTTAATTTGTCAAGGTGTACGTGTTCCACGTTATTGAAACAGCTAATCCATATAAAACGTTAGATATAATATAAATTAACAAATAAAACGGACCTAAACGAGAGTTACTTATAATTCAAGCCCTAGGGTTGAGATAAGCTCGAATGGAGCTTGAGTTTGAACTCTTAGCTGAGTTCAAACCCAAATTGACCTAAAGCTAAGCCGACTCAACTCATCTGCCTCCTAATTTGATCCATAACAACCATCCATTTTTGCAAGGACATTAGACTATTTTGTACACGATTGATCGGAAAAATAAATTTACGGAAATTTGCGACCGGAAAATACATGCTTTTTAGTGTTGTGAGGCCTATAGGTGGTAATTTTCATCATCAGACTTAATTTTTGTAAGCGGTCGGAAATTTAGGGCCGGGGGCTATATATAGGTGGTAATTGTCACCGTCACACTTAATTTGATAACAAGCCAACCTCAATTGTAAGGTTGGCATAGATCTTAATTACAATATATTCCCTTCGCTCTGGTTAATTGTTTCTCTTTTTTATTTTCGGGCGTCTCAGTCAATTGTTTACCTTTTTATTTTAAAAATGCCTAGCTTTGATAGACAATTTGATCATCCACACTCAATTTAATCCACTTATCATCGAATAATTGGCAATCCTCCTTTTTCTTTGGTCTTTGTGCTAAAACTATACTAAAGGTAAACAAATGACCGAGATGGAGTATATACCCTAATAAACCTGGAGTACTATCTAATAATCTAATAAAAGAATGATCAATCATGAATTCATGATACTCCGGTTAATAAAAATCGCAAGTAAAACTACAGGTCAAGATATATGCAATATACTGGTAAAGTTAGGAGATTAACAAGAACACTTGCTTATTAGACAATAAAAAATTTAAAATTTAATTTCAAAGTTTTTTTCAAGTTTAATTACCTTACTTTTTTACTACCGCCTAAATTTATTCGATTCCAACTTACAAATCCTCGTTCCGCCATCAGAACACAAGTACCATGGAGACATAAATCAACAGATAATAAGTTCCCAATTGACACATTGGACACACGTACAATAATATAACAACAATGCACCATAGATTCTCTGATAAAAGTCTGCAATTTTGGTCATCTTGCTCCCATACAAACCTATCAATAATTTGTACTTTTACATTTTTAGCATACTTTAAATAAATTATTATAACTACCACTCAATACAAAAAGTATGTTAAAAAAAACCTAACCCTAATTAATACCATCCAACAAACAACTTATCAACTAACTCCATATATTATTTATAATCACCAACAAATCCCATTTTTCCCAAAACTCATAAATTAACAACAATGTCTAAAACGTACAAACTCATACTTTGTCGCACTTTCTTATTAGTGTGCACCACCACATTGTTGTTTCCGGTATCGGCTAAAGTCCCCGCGATAATAGTCTTTGGGGACTCATCGGTCGATACTGGAAACAACAATGCTATTAAAACATTGCTTAAGAGTGATTTTGCTCCTTATGGAAGGGATTTTGAAGGTGGACGTCCTACTGGACGGTTTTGTAACGGTCGTGTCCCGTCTGACTTTTTTTCGGAGTATTTTGGGCTTAAGAAAACGGTTCCGGCTTATTTGGATCCGAATTACGGGATTTTGGATTTTGCTACGGGTGTTGTTTTTGCTTCTGCTGGTACTGGTTATGATAATACTACTGCTGCTGTTCTTGTAAGTTAATTTTTTCCTTGTTTTTACCGTTGTTTTTCACTTCTTTTTTTTTTTTTTTTTTTTTTTTTGAGAAAAGCACCATAGAGTTACGTTATATAGATAGTAAATCAGCAATAACAACAGTATTCGCAATCGGAGATAAACCATCCGACCACAGGCAACGACCTTTTTGGTTAAGTCTGAGGTTAATTTTAGTCAAACGACAAGAGGTCAAACTAAATGAAATAATTGAACGTACCTCGTTTCTTGTATTTCCATTTATCCATTTATTAAATTAATTATCAAAGGTGTAAATATATTAATGTGTCGTTCGTTTTTTTTTTTCTTTTCGTTTTTAATATATTTTTAAAATTTAACGTGTTCTCGGTCTTTGAGGAAATTATACTCGTAAAATTTATATGATATACGAGTGATAATCAGTGTCATGTTATATAGAGAAGAAGATATTAAAAAGAGAAATAAATATCTCATAATATAAAAGCGACATATGTAAAGTATAGAGGGGTATGTAATAGTCAAATTTCATATTGTATACACCGATAACACGACTTTTATATGTCTTACTATGTATAGATATTATGAGTTGGTGGTAATTCAATTCCTAAATTTTGTTACTAATAATGTATTGACGTGTTTTAACTCCAAAAGGTTCGAACAACGACGGGCGACCGTGCATGCCAATATCTATTGTTTTATATTCGGTTGTGTGTGTTTTAAGATTCTAATATGTTTATTTTGTACTTTTAATTTTTAAAAAAATATAACTTGCGAGAAATAGATTTATTGTAATAAGATTAATGATATTGTTGGAAAAATGAGGGGGTATTTATGCAATAATAATAAAGAAAATTAGGACAATAATAAAATTAATGTACATACGGATTATAGAATATCACTAAAATATAAAGAATTATATATACGTTAAAATAAAAGATTCTCCGTGTTTAAACAAGCAAAAGAACAAAATGTGTGGGAGATGAAAAATTCTTATCTCATCTATCTAAATAGAATAATACGGAGTTATTTGACCTGTATTTTTACTTTAGATGGATATAACCGTCCTAAGGAAAATCGACTGCAATCTTAGTCATCAAATAGATGTAGGTTTGGTAAAGAACTCATGCATTGGACTATAATCTACCTACTCATTTAAACTTCTTAACTAAAAGAAAGAAAAAGAGAGCAAAATGTAATCGTGAAATAATAAATGCTATGTTGTTCACCAACTTAGTAGGTTCCTTAAATTTATCTGAGGTAATAATCTTTCATCAAATAGTTGAACTCAATGAAGGACGTACTCCTATTATTAGATGTTCCATTTTTGGATTGGGTGTACCATTATAAAGCGTCTTGCTTGTAACGGACATTATCCGTCACAAGTTGAAGACGGATAGTGTTCTTTCACAATAAAACAAGTGGGAGGACAAGTGAGTGGGAAATGGAGCGTTTGGTGTCACTTGCATATTATGAGAGACACACTATCCGTCTTCAGCTTATGACGGATAGTGTCCGTCTTCAATGAGAATTTGTGTATTACTATATCGTCCTTTTCGGGCAATTTGAGTATTATATTGATTTATTTAGTTTTCCGTTTTTCTTATAGAAAAACACACTATTTATTTATTATATTTCTTGAATAATTTAAAATTTCATAAAAACTCTCAAAATATTATATTTTTCACGTATAATTAATTTCTAGATTCTCGGCATTAATTGCATGTATAAAAATTTATTTTCCTTAATAAAAACTCCGAAGTGAAAATTTTAATTTAATTTCTTTTTTTGGGTTAATTTTTGCCTTGGGTACGTATACCTTTCTAGCTTTAGAAGTAGTTTTTGTACGATCGTTTTCTGCTGATTTGAATACCATCGATTATTTAGTTTTGTCGTATTCGTATAAGAAAAAACACTACATTCCTTAAACAATAATCAGAAATTTGAAATCCTCAACTTTTTTTTTTTAATATATTTTTATAAAATCCGTTTAATTAATGTTGAAATAACATTAACAAAATCGTCATTACTTGTTCATAGAATGTAATGCCATTTTGGAAGGAAGTGGAATTATACAAAGAATATCAACAAAAATTACGAGCCTACGTTGGAGAACAAAAGGCAAACGAGATTATAAGGGAATCGGTCTACTTGGTAAGCATAGGCACCAATGACTTCCTCGAGAACTACTATCTTCTACCGACAACTAGGGCAAAATTCACAGTACAACAGTTCCAGGATCATCTAGTACAAGCCGCTCGTGAATTTGTCGAGACAATGTATACTCTTGGAGCTCGTAAAATCTCGTTATCCGGGATTCTACCCATGGGATGTTTACCATTGGAAAGAACAGTTAATTTCATGGCAATGCAAGAATGTAATGAAGAGTATAATGATGTTGCATTTGAGTTTAATGGGAAAATGGAGAAGTTGGTGAAACAACTTAATGGGGAGTTTATTGGCTTAAGGGTTGTTTTGTCTAATCCTTATTATATTATCAAGAAAATGATTCGACATCCTTCTTTATATGGTACGTTCATCCTTCTTACTGTTTAATTACTACATTTTTTTTATTCTACGTCGTTATATTTTCACTTTGTATGATAAATATTTATCAAATTAACACGTATTAAGAATAGACGTAAAAATTGAAATTATACATGCATTATGCAAATTATTATATTTGACATTACCAACAAAATGATTCAGTATCCTTACTTATATATGGTACGCTCATCCTTCTTACTGTTTACTACATTCGTTTTTTTTTTTTTATTGTACATCGTTTCATTTTCACTTTCTGTGATAAATATTTACGAAATGAACATGTATAAAGTAATCGACATAAAATTGAAACAATTTTAGTAAATGGTAATTTATACATGTTTTTATGCAAATTATTATACTCGATAATTAGATAATTCGGAGTAGTTATTAAGAAAGTAATTATGGAATAGGGTATTATATATGGAGTATTTTGCTTTCTTTGGTGCTTGAAGTGTCGGTAGAGTTTTGTTAGATGCAAATATAATCA
The DNA here is from genome assembly GCA_009801015.1 of Silene noctiflora. NCBI lineage: Eukaryota > Viridiplantae > Streptophyta > Magnoliopsida > Caryophyllales > Caryophyllaceae > Silene > Silene noctiflora. The sequence goes on along the minus strand of VHZZ01009573.1, from coordinate 47,392 downwards.
TTGGATATGGTCATTTTCATTGCTAAATGTCTACATACAAGAAATAATTAAGGTAAATAATAAGTATGATATTGAAAGGTACGACCCACATTTTAAAGGTAGGTTTAACAAAAGCACCATATTAATTGGAATAATAATGTCAACATCTAATAACATGCCATAGAGAATGGTAGATATAGTCTTGTTTAATTTCATGATAGAGATCATTAGATATTAATATTCCTCCCTTGACAAGTCTCCTTTATGTGATTAGGACATTAGATTGGTAGATTACCCCAAGTTTCCAACTACTTAATTTGGACTAGTTGGTATCTCTTAAAACGAGTATTTCTGTTTCAAAATTAGAATTCTATAAACAGTACTTTGTAGACCATTTGGATAGATGGGATGAGCTGCTTGGAGCTAATCATTAGCCATTCCGATTTTGTCTCATCTATCCTACTTGACCCTTTTTAACTTTTAAACGAGTTATATATACCCATATTATTCAAGAATATGCGAATTTGAATACAGAGTATAAAAAATTAGAAATTTAATCACACATTTAAATGCAAATTTTCCATCAAATGAAAGATCAACTTAAAGAAATATTTTTTAAAACATAAGTAATTTTTATAAATGTTTTCTTTAACTTTTGCATACTTTTTTTTTTTGTTTTTTTTTTTTTTAATTTTACAAATTAAGGTTTATAACTCCGGCATAGTTTTTTTTGAAAAAGATGAATTATTTTGTTAAGCTTGCAGTGTGACGTATTGTATCATAAACTGGTAAACCTGACTTCAATTGCACAACCATATGAAAGACAATAAATCAAAAATTTCGATTATTTGTCGATTTGGATATTGAAACATTAACATTTTATTAATTCAACAGGAATCGAGGTAACAGACGAGGCGTGTTGCGGAACCGGATTATTCGAGATGAGCTATCTATGCGGAATCGATAGCTCGTTAAGTTGCCCTGATGCTGATAAATATATGTTTTGGGATTCTTTTCATCCTACTGAAAAGGCTAACAAAATTATTTCTGAACATTTATTTAAAACTTTGTTGTACAAATTCGTCCATTGATGTACACATTTGATGCATTGGTAGATATCATATGTAATTATACGTTCACTTCATTGATCAAATTACAAACTCCTCCCTATTCCATGAGTATTTCCGTTTTCTCTTTAATAAGTCTTGTTTATAATCATTATAACGAAGGGGTAATAAACCATCACCTCCATAATAAGTGTTTGTTTGGATGGATGCTATTACACTCGCATGTTCTCATTTTGTAAACGAGAATTTGTAAAACTCTATTGTTTATTCGGATATAATTTGTTAAGTGACTGAACTAAGATTTATAAATTAGATAAGGAGTAAACTTAATGTAAAAAGTTTTTTTTTTTATTTTGGTAGCATAGTAAAGATAGTGTTCTTACAGAGTACCTACTTGACTCTCCGAGTCGGGCTTTATTACTACATTATTTGAAAAGGAAATTAAACTTGAGGGGATGATCTGAGCTTGCCAAGTGAGCGACAATTTCTTTTCTCTTCTTTATCAATTGAGTTTCAGAGGAGTACCTGCAACGAAACACACTTACGCCTCAAGGACGTAGAAATTTACGGGAGAAAGATGTACTTGTAGAGAAAGCAGATAAATTATGTCTCGGAGATTCAATTCCCTTGGCTATGATTCTTCTAGAGGTAAATTGAAATGAAGAAAAACCACAATTTTAACGGAATTTTGAAATTTTCATTCCTCACTGGCTTTATTAGTCCATATAGTTTTGCTATTGCATCAATTGAACAACATAGTTTGTGACATGTTGCGAATTAAAAAGCGTTATGTAACTAGAATTGTCTAAATATTACAACAGCTCTTAAAGATTTGTTTTTACTGTAAGTTGGAGCGATGCATAACTCAACTCATACTCAACCTAATAAAATTAAGGCGTAATCGTTGACCTCTATGTCTTTTGTGTACGTGTTTTCATATCGAGAATTATTTATAGGTGATGAAGAGATGCACTTCTTATTTCTCAAAAGTACAGTTTGAATTGTGCAAATGGGTTATTCGACAAAAAAAAAGTGTTTGATTTTGAAGGTCGATTTGATAAAGGATTGAAGAATCATCACAAAAACCAAATCGAAGATTCCCAAAATGACACTTCAATATATACTGTACTCAAGAATGATGTATCGCGCTTATAACCTGGTATGCGATTTAATTCAACTTATTTTGTTTGGTTGATGTTCATTCATGGACGGATTTTGCTCTTTTATGGACGAAAATGACCATTTTACCCCTCTCATATCTTCCATTTTACTCTCGTTTCAAATCTCTCATCTAATCTTCCCCCCCCCCCCTGCCCCTCCCCTGGATCCGACAACCACCTAGAACCGCCCCTGCCACTCGTCTAGACCTACCGCTCCCTTCCCCCTCACGCCTAGAACCACCCATCTCACCCAACCCACACCAACGACGACCCGTCCAGACTCCACCTACACCCATGTCGTGCGACCATCCGCCACCCCTCTCCCTCGCCTTCCTGAAAGCCGACCACCACAACCCGACATTTACCCCCTCCCCTACCACCGCAATCTCCATTTCTCCATAACCCTAATTTTTATAATCCTAACTTAATTACATCTCTTTATTCATATAAAAAGTTGATACATAATAGTAATTTTGAATTATTCGTTGATTAATATGAAAGGAAGGTTCATGATTGAGTAATTTGGTTTGAATTTGATAATCTTGAGAGGAAGAGAGGAAGGGAGTATGTGTTTCTTTTTTTTCCCTATTTTTGGGAAGAAGGGTATGGGAGGGGGAAAAAATGACAAAAAGTACATGAAAGAATAAATATTGTTCTTGAAAGAGTAACTACGTTTTTTTATTGGTATGAACTCGGACAAACCTATCAGACTGAAAATGACCCCAACACAATGAACAAGATAAACCTATTTAAAACACTTAAATTACGTTATTACAGGTTTGAGAATGATATACATACGAATATTAGATATTCCAATCATCTCCGACTAAAGGGAAAGTATCTTCTTAAATGACTTATTATAATCAATTTAACCCGAACTTTAAGAGGGTTCAAATTTCTTAAATCTCTATTATTAATGTAAGAGAATAATCGAGAAACATAGTAAAAATCAAGTAACTAAGATAAAACTAATTCAATTCTAATGCAATGAAAATTGTTTCAAAAACTGAAATAGCTCATCTCAACTAAAACCAAAATCAAATTACGAGTTTTTTAGATCTCCTGACTCATAAAAACCTGATACGATCCAATCCGTCTCGACCGAACCATTTATATTTGACACGTCAACAGACCACGGTCAACCGAAACCATATCCCGACACTCTTACTTTCAAAACCCATCAAATCTTACAAACAATACAAAACTGCAAAACCCCCAAATCGCCACCATCACCACCGTAACAACCACCGCACACGGCCGGATATTTTAAACCTCCGGCGACATGGAAACCCTAATCGACACAATCAACCTCCGAGACCTCCTAAACGCCGGCGAAATCGACGACAAATCATCGCCATTATCAGCACCAGAGCTCCGACTCCTAATCTCACGCCTCGACACACACTCAAACCACATCAAATCTCGCGTTCAAACGTACATTCAATCACACCGATCGCACTTCACGGAGTTACTTTCTCTCTCATCCACGTCACATGCTGGGGCCCAGGCGCTGTCGTCCGATGTGGCTGCGCTGGTTGAGTTGATTGAAAGTGGGAGCGGTGGTTATGAGAGAATCGAGGAGGTGTTGAGGGAAATTAGGGTTACGGTTGCGGAATTGAGGGAGAAAAAGGGACAGGTGGAGGTTATGCGTGTGGTGGTGGGGTTGAGCGAGGGGATTGGGCGTGTCAGGGAATTGGTTGGGAGGGGAGACGTTTACGAGGCGGCGAAGCGGGTGAGAGAGTTGAAGGAGGAGTTGAGGGTTGGGGACAGTGAGTTGGTGGAGAAGGAGAATGAGGAGGTTGTTGTTTATGGCTTGCTTAGGAAACAATGGGGGGCTTGTTTTGAGGAGGTAGTTCTTTGTTCTTTTGTGTGTAACTTATTGAGCTCGTCTTGTTTAAAACCGTCTTAAGTTTGTAATGCGATTATTACTATAGTTATCGTTAAACCGTCTTTAAGTTTACAATGTTGTTCTTTGTGTTTTTATGTTCTAATTTGATCGTTTGTAGCCTCGTTTTAGTAGTATATGTTTTGGATGTATTGAATTAATGTGATTAATCGGCTTTTGGAGATTGAAGCTTATAGTGGTGTAAATGTAATGGAAGAATGTAACACTAGGAGGAGGGGTGTTTGGCGATTTTGGGCAAAAGTAGTTCACTTTGAGGTGTGTCTTTGTTTACCTTTTGAGTTTAAGAATGAGTTTAATATGTAGATTGATCAACCCGGTTTGGATAGTTGGATGGTTTGGTCCAATTGTGATCCAATGGGGTGTTGTTGTGTTGATTGTTTGTAGCCTAGTAGAGCTAGTCTTGCTTAAAGCCGTCTTAAGCTAACAACGTAGTTATTACAGTTATCATTAGCTGAACTATATAGCTCGAAAAGAGTCTTTTTTAAGCTTAAGACAATCTCAAATGAGAATTTTGTATACTCAGGCGAGTTAGGTCTTAGGGTGTAGCTGTATGTTTTGCTGGTGCATTTAATTTATGCGAATAACTAGCGTTTTGGGATTGGAATTTTAGATGTGTAATTTGTAAATGTAATGGAAGATTGTATGACTAGGAGTTTTGTTTACTTAGGGTGCTTTTGGTTTGGGAAAATCACCTCCTCCATTCTCCCTCCCTTTCCCTCCCCTCCTTCCCCCTCTCCTCCCTTTCTCTCCTATTTGGTATCCAAACAAGACCTTAGAGTCGTTACAGACCATGGGCAAATGTAGGTGAGGAGGTTTACGCAATGGCGGAGTCGGGATTTGAAGTTAGGAGCTAAAATATATAATCGATAATCCCGTCTCGTAGGGTGACAGCCCTGCTAGTCCATCTCGCGCTGCCACTTGGTTTATCTTAATGCATTAAGCTCTTTCAATGAGGTAATTGCTCCGGTAGTGAGTGCATGACTTCACGGAGCATTTGACCCTTGTTTGATTGTTAGTGTTGTCATATATGATTACTTTGACTGGAGTACCTGGAATATGTATACGTATAGTGTAGGCAGTGGCGTATTTTGTGCAGTGTGAATTGGCTTCTTTAGGAGGCTGTTACTGGTGTAGTATAGATGGTGGTGTAATACATTTACAGCTTACGTTTGTGTTTTGTTAGAATGTGAGCAGTGAAATGGATGAACTCCTATAATATACTTTAAATGTAGGTATTTTGAGAGAGAAAAAGTTGTTTGTTTAGGGATGTGTGCGTAACTGCGTCTTTTGGGTAAGGAGAGAGGATGTGACTCACCAAATAAAAATGAACTTTTACAGAAATGAAAAATCACTGGTTTCCAATATCATTAGTGCATTTAATATATTATTCATAGCAGGATTATGATAGTGTTTGATGATGCCATAAATAAAGCACGATAGCTAGAATAGAAACGGTTGAAATAATGTAAAATATGGAACTTTACTGCTGTTGTGATTGTTGATTGTTTAGATGAATTGCATTGCGTTTGGGTTTGTAGATGCAAGATCTTCTTGCCAAATTTATGGACTGTGCTGTGCAATTCAAGCATGGAACAAGTAGTATATGCATTGTTGATCGCTCAAGTGTTGGTGAGGCTGATGGAGTCGAGCTTCAGACTGTTCTGGAAGCCATGGATGTAAGTTTTTATATTGGCTAACTCGGCTTTTTTTTTTTTTTTTTCTTTTTTAATAATGCTTTCCATGCCGCACATTTTGTCAAACAAGAATGTGATAATTCATGAGAACTTGTTGAGATGAGAAATTCAAAATACAGTACATCAAACCTCATAGCCTTCATTTCTTTGGCATTGATGATGATTTTGGTATTGTTTTCTGTTTTTGCTAGTTAGACTGATAGCATGGGTGCTCAAAGGTGCTGGAACCCATGTATGCAACCGTTAGGGTGCTAAAATGTAGTCTTTGTGTCTTTTACGGAAGGCGTTGTGTCACACATCACTATGTATTGTTGTTTTCTGCAAATAGGTATTAGTCGTATTGTCTTGAGATTGTGGTGACTTGAGATTGAAATGGGTTCCACTGTCATTACCTATCCATGGGCACTTAAATTAGGTCTGATAGTATACGCAAAAGCGAGTATCAAGACGAAGAAAGTGGGGAATTTCTATTTTTTTTTTTTTCACGTCGCTTCTGATATATGTATTTCTATGTCAGAATAATAATTGATTTTTCATTCAGGTACTAGGAATTCTTGATTATGGCCTTGCTAAAACTGCTGACTTATTTGTAAAGCACGCCATTGCTCCTGCTGTGAATTCAAAGGCTTCTGTTTCATTATCAGAAGAATCTAATGGGAGTTTTGAAGAGTCTAGAGAGGCCTCCTTGAAGATAAGTTCAGATTCAAAAGTAAGATTATGCTTTGACCATTAGGCATTAGGCTTTAGTTATTTGCTCCCATATACTTCCTCCATTTCATTCAATTCTATACGTTTGCTTTTCGAGCGGTATTCACAAGTGAGGCAGAGAACCTTCGATACAACTTTTAATATATACTATAAAAGATTGTCATGTGGATCTTGTTTAAATTGTCTTACTGAGTATATTGTGAATATCAAATTTTTATAATTTTTATTAATATGTAACTAAAGATATTAACAAAAGAAAACGGACATTGATATACGTGTATAAAGCAAATGTATAGAATTGAATGAATGGAGGAAGTATGTTGTAATAGTGGTGGATATGTTTAGCGATATTAGGTTCTGTAACAACAGTAACTTCTGCTGTCACTAGCACTTTATTTAGCTGAAAAACGTTGAGCCTGCAATATTATGCAACATGAGTTAAAAGATTGAGCATATATGAATGTTTGATATGAAGTTAACAATAGAATGTAGTATATGCTTTATGTGAAATGATGCTTCTTACAATACACTGTGACTAATGATTTACTTTTTTGGTTCTCAGGCTGTGTCCATGAACGGCGAGGCTCTGTTCTCTAGGATGACACTTGTAGTTGAATTCATCCACCAACGTATATGCCTTCAAAATGACCGTTGGATGCGATGCTTTGGCAAATTGACATGGCCACGGATGTCCGAGCTAATTATTTCCAACTTCCTCTCAAAAGTATGTTTGAAGACACTTGCTTTTCTGTGAGAGTTTTTATTATTCAGAGCAAAGCTTTTCTAGATATGACGCACGTGAAGTAACTAGGAGTGCTTATTATGTATGAGCTTGACAAAGGAGGTTGGATGTATTATGCTATACCATTTTTGTGAGCGAAATTTTGGTCCCGTAGTTTTGCTTGACTGCTCAGTAGCTCAAGACTGAATTCTTGCCTTTTGGTTTATCTATCCTCTCCTGTGCTGTTTGGTTTCCTGTGTTCCAAATTTTTCTTTCCGGTAGTTGCAACTCTGTGATCATTTTGTCCAGGTTGTCCCAGACGATGCTTCCAGATTAGCTGATTTTCAGAAAATTATGAACACTTGCTCAGAATTCGAGTCTGTACTGAAGAAACTTTCTTTCATTTCCAATTCTGATAAGAATGATGAAAGATTAACTAACTTTGCCGACAATGTAGAGGTCCACTTCGCTGTTAGAAAAAAGACGGAAATCTTGGCAAGTGCTAGGCAGTCTGTTCTACGCTGTGATTTTTCCATCCCTCAAGTAAGCTGTTTTGAACAAGCCTTTGCATGTTTGTGCTCATTAGCATGCCCTATGTATTAACACATTGCTGTCAGGGGATAGGATATGGAGGTGGTAACTTTAGGAATGGCAAAGACAGTAATCGTGTTGTTGATCTGCTTTTTTCATCGGAGAAGTGTATAGTCTCTGAAGCTGCCTCTAAATTAATGAAAGTGGTGCACCAGACTCTTAAGGTGAGATATATGTTCTCGCTGACTTCGCTCGTTTGCTCCTTGATCATGATTTTTGGCGCACTATACCCATATTTTGACGGAAGTTGATGCAGTTGCATTTCTCAGGCAGTGTTTCTTGGTGTTTGAAGGAATTATATATTCTTTTCAATGATTGTGATTTTAGATTTTCCCGAGTTGGTGATAAGGCCCAATAAAAATATGTGAACTACACTGTTAAATAAGCCCGCTAAGCGCCAAAGCACTGAACCATATGACTCCTCGAAACAGTTTTAGACCATTCTTTGAGTAGCTGGACGTTCCCTGAGTTTGGATTTAATTTCTGCAGGATGTTTGTGTATCGTCCCCGCGAGTGGCACTGGAGTTTTATTATGCTGCCAGGGATGCTCTACAACTATATGAAGCTATAATTCCAATCAAGGTATGCATTTGTTGAATTACAGAAAGCTTGAGTAAATTTCATCCACTCATTATTATAAGGTTGATGTAGGGAACTACAGATTGAGGACTTTAGGGTAAGGTTTAGTCAAAGTAATCATGTTGTCAAAGTTAATTATACATTTATACCCAGGCGAACCACCCTCCAAACCTGTTTTAACACCCTCCAGATCCACCCAACCGAGCACTGCCACCAGATCCACTGTCTTCAATACCGACCCATCACCAGACCCTTCCGTCAACACGGCCTGATCTATCTCCAGACCATTCCGTAAGCTGTGTCCCCACCACAGCAATCAACACGAGAAGTGCCCATTTCATTTCGTCCTCTGTTGCCTTGATATTTTTCTCTCTTCTCCCATGAAAATTGTATTCATATAGCATCAAATGATTGGTTATTTGAAAATAGAAAGAAGCACAGTTATTGATTGAGCATTTTTGCTTTATTGAGTTTATTCCCTCATAATTTAGAAACAAAAAATAGCGAGTGTTTTACTTCATTGGAGATGGAAACCGCACAACTAAAATATAATCTTCAATTCTTCAAAGTAATGCCATTAAACTTTAGACAGTAACCTAATAGGGGGTGGGGGAAATTATACTTTATCTATGTTTTGTATTGCCTGTAAGCAGTGGAGTCACTCGTACAAAGTGTCACTCTGACAAAGACATTTGCTGTTAATAGTTGTTCAATTTATCTGTGCTTACATGTCAGTGCTGCAAGATCATTTGTGCTGGCTGATGTATCTGTTGTTGAATATTTCATACTGTTATTTGCCTTCACTAATATAATCTGTCTCATGTGAAGTTAGAGAGACAACTTGACAGCATCAATCAAACTGCCGTTCTTATGCATAATGATTGTCTATATCTCTCCCAAGAAGTTTTGGGGCTAGCGTTTGAGGTATGAAGAATTCCTTGCATTAATATTCTTGATTTTAATTGTTAGCCATCATGTATTACTTTACAATCAACAACTAATCGTTACATACTCATAGTGGCTAAAGGAAACTTGTTCCATGTGTTATCTGTGTTAGCATGCTAAATCACCTTCCTTACCATCCTCGTCCAACATCATCAATTGATGTATCATAATAGAAAATTGGTGTTATCAACTTAGTTTATAAAAGCTAGCCTAAAGCTCTGTGAGACATCAACCGAAACGCTTCAGTGATGTTTACAAGGCTTAGCTAGTGAGGCGCACCGCTATGACTTTTCCAAGTTTAGAAAATTGGTTCTTTTATTATTACCTTTTATTTGCCACTACCGCGCTTTTACAAGTTAGCCCTCTTTGGAATCCAAAAATGAGTGAAGTTGTGCAGATTTTATTTTTGAAAATTATTTGCAAAAACAGTGCTCCTCGTGTGAAGGGTTTGCCTTCCCTTTTTTAAACGAGATTATTATAAAGCGCTTTCTGGGTCATTTCCGTGAGCAAGAACGTTAAATTGCTCAGCCACATTGTGTGGTTAGGGTTTGGTCAGCCGATCTCCAAACAGAATCATCCGTACTGGAACTGAGTTCGTTCACAAAGTAGGTCTTGCAAGAGTGCTTTATAAAATCCTTTCCCTAGACCTAATCGAACACCAAACCATGCAATACAGTGTTCAACAGAGCAGCAAACAAGATAAAAAAATTAAAAAAATACTTAATTGATGAGAGTTATTGCTCTTCCTATCTTATCAATATATTGAATCCACAAGGGCCTTGCGTAATCAGTGGTGAACTGGGAGTAGAATATACTGATTAAAAATCATTGACGTCGTTTTCCCCCTTGCTTCTTCTGGCTTATTTATATTATCTATCATCTTCTTTTCAGTATCGCTCAGACTTCCCTAGCTTCATGAAAGAACATGCCATATTTGTTGATTTGGGGCCTAGGTTGCAACTTTTAGCAGAAGAAATACTGCAGCGGCACATTCAAACTACAGATTTTAACTTGAAGCAGGTATGTACTGCTATATGGTTGCTGAACTCATATAGATACTCCCTCCCATTTATAATGCCCACATATGACTTTGGTGGTCAAAGGATGCCAACTTTGACAATATTTTCTCACAACATACATTAATTAGTTACGACTATTTAAAAATAATAATAAGAAAAGAGTTGTTGATATATCAAACATGACAAAAATTTACTCTGCATTTTATTTCAATGTATACTTGGATAAATTAATGGTCAAAATTCTCATCTTCGAACCACCGAAGTCAATGGTCACTAGAATTTGGGATGAGGTAGCACCGTAGTATGTTATTTTCTTTTGGCTTCATCCTTTACAATTTATTACTGGTTTTCTAGGTTGTAGATAGTGCTGATGGGTTTCAAAACACTCATGAAATGCCTCAATACGAGTCTGCGAAATTTAGCTTAGAGCAGGTAAGTGAGAAATTAATGTTCTGATTAGCATTCACTATTTCTCCTTTCTGGTGGTGATCTCAAACTGGTTTATCTTCCATTAGGTCGTATTCATTCTTGAAAAAATCCGTCTTTTATGGGAGCCTGTCTTACTACCTGCGACTTACAAAAGAAGCTTTTGTCTGGTTCTAGAATCAGTTTTTTCTAGAATTACACAAGACATACTTCTCCTAGATGACATAGCTGCAGATGAGACACTGCAGGTGGGTAAAACTTGTAATTTGTTACTTGGTGTTTTTGTCATATATGAATAGTTTTTTAACATCTGTTTTTAACTTTTCAGCTTCAAAGGCTCATTCAATTCTTGCTAGAGAGTTTGGCACCACTTCTGAACTCCCTGAACTCCCTAAAAGTCGATAAGAAATCGGATCAATGCTTCTCACGTCCACTTGAAGCAGACATACCATCCTTGGGGAAAATACGGAAATTGGCAGGTATTGCATTAGACACCATTAATCCTCTCCCATATTAGCACATCCCACTAACTGGCTCCTTTTTTCTGGGCTGTTACTCATTATTGCATCTATAATTTTACTAGATCTCCTGGATATGCCTCTAAAGTCAATCACCGAAGCTTGGGAATATGGAGACTTGTATGGTTGTGGATTTATTCTAACAGAGGTAACATCTAGTTCACCATTTTGAATAGATTTGCTTCTATATTATACACTATGTCACTATTTATGTTTGTGGATGGTTAATTTAGTGTTAGATGTATAGAGTCTTTACAATATGCTCCATACTTGCTTTGCAGGTTGTAGATTTTATCAAAGCAATATTTACTGACTCGCCATTGCGCAAAGATTGCTTGGCAAGAATATACAGGATTAACTTTTAATTTTATCTGATATGTGCTTCTATATACGTCGGTGATGGCGAAGGTGACCAACTCTATCAGTTTGAGTTACTCCTGAACAGCACCCGAAGAATACAAGTAGGAAACAATTTCGTTTCAGATTCCTGAGAGTTTGTTCATCAGAGAACTGAAGAAGACAGTGCACAGTGCCTTTCTTATTTTCTTTTTCATTCTTTTCAATTAGCAGAATGTCCGGGATTTCAGTTTTTTTTTTTTTTGTTCACCTTTTTCTAGGTCATGTAACTTGTAATGCTCACTTAGTGTGTCTGTTGATTCTGTTCCTGTAAAATACTCGATCTTCTGAAAATATTTCTGGTAAAATGTTATACAATGAGGACTTGGTTCTGGAAATTCACATTATCTCCATTTCTAGTGGTGTTAAAGCCAAATTATTGTCATCGGAATTGATTCACTAGTCTCTTTACAGGTTTTCATCATTAAGAACCAATGAACGCAAACGCAATTTTTCGAGGCAATTTTTATCTTGGATGAACATCGTTCAATATTTTCATCTAGACTGCAAGTCTGCTTATCTCCAATTGCACGGTAGATAAGCGTGAGTGATGCAGAGGTAAAGTTATCGATGATGGACGTAAATTCAATGCTGAATATTGTACTGCTTAGTGCTTACCTACATTTCACCTCATATTTTGTTCATATTCTCTTTGGTTGATGCAAATTATCTCAATGCAACTCGGCTATTCAATCTTATACATATGTTTTGTTTTCTTGTGTGCTTAAGTTAGATTAAGAAGACGAACACATAAATAGTTTCTTAATTTGTTTCCATAACTGCAAAGCTGATAATACCGAGTTGAGATACAATTGAGATTCAAAAAAGGATCATTTTGGCAAATCCATTGCGACAATAAGTCAACAACTGTCGCTAATGCTAATGTAAGGAACTCTCTCAACCTCAGGTACTTGGCTCTATTCTCTAAATTCGAACCGTGATAAATTACAATTCATCCTTGCTGCTGTTATCCTCGGCTTCAGTATCGTCTTTCATGAGTTCATCGAGAGAGAACTCTTCCTCTTCTATCACTTCTCCATCTTTACCGTCCCATGGTTCAATATTTTCAATCTTTGGAGAGGCACTCATTGGAAGATTACCTTTTCCGCCCAATCCTGCTTCCTTTACAAATGCCCTGCATATTTTTTTGCGAGTTTAGACATTTTCCCTTGCATGTTCCTCTCAAATAACAGGTTCATCTCCATAGAGACTCAAAGACCCGAGTATGAAGCACGGAAAAACTTACACAATGTGTTCAAGTTCGAATGCACTCTTAAGAGGAGCATATGCGCCTTTCTTCGAGTTCAGAGCCACCATAGCTGGATAACCATAACCGCCAACGCCTACTTGCCTCTCGAGATCAGGCTGCTTACCAGCTGCTGCCCAGACAAAGCTGCAACAAAAACGCTGTCATTTCACTGGTGGCCGTAATACTTAAACCTTACATTTCCAAACCCTAAAATGTCCTGAATAATACTCCCTCCATTCAACTCCACACTATCACTATCTATTTTGCACACTATTCACAAGCGGGTATTCAAATTCAATTTTCTCTTAATGCGTAAATGAAATTATATTCATGTGGGATCTTGTTTAATTCGTCTTTACGAGTATATTATAAATATCTAACTTTTATAATTTTTGCAAATACGTAGCTAACGATATTTAACGTGTAAAACACGCGTTGGCAAACGTGAAAAAACAAAGTGGTAGTGTGGAGTTGAATGAAGGGAGTAAGAGTTACATACTTAAGTCGGGAATTTATAAGAATATAGACATTTTTGAAAGTATTAAAATCAAAGGTATTTCCATTTTCCAATGGAGCCAGTGACTTTCCCTATGCGTTTTGGATTGGAATTATGTAGAAGAAAAATGACTCACTAAACAAGATATATTTTTTTGATTGTACAGTAACAATCATTTCATGCAATTACCAACGCATAATTTGTTATGGCCAGGGCTCATCAGTGTCCTTAACACGGAGTAAGGCTGCATATGTGATACGTCTAATCCCCTACCCCATATTACATGAGTTGTGAGACCCTTTCGACATGGGAGTAATGTTGACGGAGTAGTATTTAGAACTAAAGGCCGGATAGAATAGTTACAAGGGACATATATGTACCTGTAAGGATTTCTTTTGAATTTATTTGCGACTGACAACAACATTTCCAAGTATTTGTTCCTTCCCTCTGCCTTGGTGTCCAAGATGTCTGGCAAGAATGAAACAAAGCAGATGGCAGCGGAGCCACACTTCTCTTCCATGACATCCTACTCATAGGAAAAATAAAAATACAATTATTTTAATGGCATAGTTCAGCGGAAACTAATTTATAGACGACTTGCATTTTGGATAGCAAAAAAAAGGGGGAAATGATATTGTTTTAAGGTTTGGTATCTTACTGTGCTAGTCACTTCAGTAACCTCAGGAGGAGCTGTGTTTGTTTCCAACTGTTCCAGAGCAAATGACTCGATTGCAGACGCCGTTCTAGCACCTTCGTATGGAGTTGGACTATCTTTGTCAGCACCAAATACTAAGATGGTTGGGAATCCTTGCACATTAAACCTGCTCATGAAAGACTGGATAACGACCAACATTAGTATATAATACAATTCATGGGGTGACTTGGCCTAAATAAGAAACATTACATGCTAGTAATCTAGTATATCAAAGCGAAAATGTCCGAGCGACTCTGTTGTGGATCCTACTAATATTCCCTAATATTGAGTGTTCTTAAGCACAAGTCAACTATCTTAGCTAGTATCATCATGCACTCATGCAGGGAGGTATTCAGTGATGTGAGTTGGAATAACGCTAGCATCGAGACTTCCTTTCTGCCTCTCTTTAGACAAAAATAAAAATTAAACTTGGCATTCTCCAACGCTATAATTCCCATAAGACTGCTGTTATTATGTTACTACACACCAAATCAACTAGTACATCACTAACCCAGTCTCGCAAAGGCCAGAGACTAATGAGTTTTCGACTCTGCGGCATGATCATGCGATTAAATCAGATGGATGTACCTTTTCTTCATCAGCGTTGACATGACCTAGCTTTACTTTCCCCTTCAAGTTATTTGCAGCCTTCTTCCACTCTGGGGCAAGTTTTTTACAGTGTCCACACCTGAAATATAGAAGTCAATACAGTCAATCTCCACTTGTTTGATCAAAAGTCAAAACGATGAAATCTACAGCTATTCATGGTACACAAACTACCAATTGCATAATAAAAGTCACGACAAAAAACATACCAAGGTGCAAAAAATTCAACGATCCAGAGATCTTTGCTTTTGAGCACTAATTCATCGAAGTTACGAGAGTTCAGCTCGACTGATGAACTGGGTTCAGACTTCTTCTCACTTGATCCTCCTCCAGTCTTTCCATTCAATCGATCCTTCAAAAGTGCTTTCACCTGCAGACAACTCTTACATTTAACATTTTCTAGTTTCCAAATGTGCCGGACACTTTAGACAGATACATAAAGTTGACACTCACTGTAGCCACTTAGGTTGCCTTACTATGGAAATACGGAATGCAATCAGACAACTCTGGCAATGATTAAAGAGAAACAACTGCTACATGACACCATCCCCCACAAAAGGCCTTACTTCATGACCGTTTTAACTTTTAATAGACTTTTAAGTTCATTAAAATGCCTTGATTCTGTACAGCTACTTACCAGGGAATACACAGCAGTATATCAAGGCATCGTTAAATCTTCAAACAAGAAGTCAGTTCTGAAAAAGAAACACATCTACATTGAACACAATTCTGATCAAGTGATCAGTGCATGTGGTGTTTACTAGTACCGTCGATGAAAGTTACTTGAGGTATGTTACAAAGCAAAGGACTTTAGTAAAAGTCTTATTCTACCATTCATTCAAAATGTCTTGTTAACAAAATTAATGGTTCATTCATCTCACGCAATGATGCAAGTATGCCACTCGACCAGTATAGTTTTTAGTGTCATACACATCATTACTTCATTACCATAGTCAATTTTGCATGATTCAATGTATGCTAATTGTTGCATGAAATTGATCCTAGCTTTTGATATACACTAACATGATATACACTGTACACATAACAAAGGAAGCATATGTGGGAAAAACAACTAACCTGTTGAAGAGCGAATTCTGCAATGGGTTTTGCTTCTCTTGCTCCCATATAATCTACAGGAGCCTTTCCAGGCACAAAGACCTTTATTGTTGGGAAACCACGAATGCCATATTCCTTCAATGCAAAACAAGATAGCATAAGAACAATATGGAGCTTCAAACACTTAGTCAAACAATAAAAGTGATACCATATGGTCCATATCCATACTTCTCTACTCTTCATAAGCGATTTGCTAGCAAGTCAAAAATAATCTTCAGACATGCACCTTGCTTACCTTTTTACTTATTAAGGTTGTCGCTAGGGAAAGACTATACTTAAAACATTATGTTATGAAGATTTTGTACACATAGTGTGGGGAAACTTCTGATTTTCCGGTCTCAATAGTCTTTTATGCCTAGTGTCCATATACTAGGATCAGTATCCCATGAAGGACACTTCTCCTCTCAATTCTTGCGTGTAAGAAGGTTCTTTTCATGCATTTGTATCATGTAAACGAAAAATCCTAGAGATGATAAAGAATGCCTAGCTAAATTATCTTGGATTTCAGAACCTCACACGATGCTGTATATGTATAATTACTATTTACTAATGAACCACCAATGTTTATGAATTTCCCACACTATGTAGCAGCAGAATACAGAAACAAATGATGTTCAAAACCAGGTCAGGAACGTAATTATCAAATGCAGAGAGCTAAAATCCCCAGGAACGTAATTATCAAATGCAGAGAGCTAAAATCAAACCTGAGCGAGAGATTTATGGGCATCAGCATCGAGTGCTGCGACAGTTGCCACGCCTTTCAAGACGGTGGCTGCCTTCTCCCATATCGGTGTTAGAGCTTGACAGTGACCACACCATGGTGCAAAAAACTCAACCAAAACAACCCCATTTGCATTCAACACCTACAATTCCAATCAACCCTCACCACATCATAAATCTTCCTCGTCCAAATTTCACATCGAAATCTCATCATAGATCATACCAATCAAATCCGAAATAAAAAAAATGCAATGAATTAACCAACAAAATAATGAAAGAGAACCAAAATCAAAACTTGATAAATACCACCAAAAAACACACCTCTTAAAATAGTAACAACCGAGGAACCAATGACATAAACTGAGCTACCACAAAATACCATCACATTTGACAAAACAAGAGCTACCCATTACAAATCATCATCAAAGCAATGCATAATTTTACAAAAAGATCATTCCTTTTCGCTTCGATTATGTGTAATGTAACAACTAAATCAAGAAAACTGATAATATCCCATCAACAGTACACTTCTTAAACCATTAACAACCCAGAAAAACACTGATATAAATGAGCTAATTAATCACAAAACATCATCACTTTCCACAAAACAACCCGTTGGTCTCCAAGACGGTCATATCTGTCTTAAGTGCAAAACGGGTCAAATACTACACCATATAGGTAGAGGGGACAAAACTTTGTCATTCCTAGGCATTTTGCTCTTTGTCTCATCCATATATTTGGCCAGTTTTATTGTTTCTTAAACAAGAATTTGCGCAAAACAATAGCTACCCAGTAGAAATCACCACAAAATCAATACATAAATCTACAAAATATCACTCCTTTTTGCTTCAATTATCTCTAATGCAATGAACAAATCAACAAAATTGAACAAAATGATCAAATTAATCACAATACACCATCAAAATTGATCAAACAAAGGCTACCCATTATAAATCAACACAAAATAAACACATAAATCTACAAAAAAATCATTCCTTTTCACACCAATTCTATCTAATACAAGAACAAAATAAAAATAATCAAAAAAAGAAAGGACCTTTGATTTAAAATTAGTAGGAGTGAGCTGAAGAACAGGTGATGAAGCTCCATAAAAAGCATTACAGTGTGCCCATAATCCGCAAATTGTGAATAATGCAATGAAAATACAAATCTTTGATCTCTGCATTTCAATGGTGAATGTAGTGAGAGTGTTAGAGAATGAAGAGGGTGTGTGTGATCTGGAAACCAAGGAAGACTCAAGAGAAGAAATACAAATACAAATACTCTTTGGTTTGGTTTAAGTGGATACAACTTAATTATACGTGTGATCTACCAATCACATTTTTCCACGTTGGAATGCTTACATGTTTCTATACAAATCTTCGTTACCATTGGTGAAATTAACCCAATTTTGTCCAAGTCCCATCCATAAAGTAGACCTCGTAAACGGGTTAGTTATGTCGGGTACGACTGTACAAATTAATAGTTTAAGTTGGATTATTTCGAGTTTGTACGTATTCAGGTTGGATCTGGTTTGAGTCCAGAGTTTTTTGTGTTTTTATTATCTTTTGAGTGTTGTTATAAAGTTATTTATGTATAATGGTCAGTATGCGACGGTAACTCGGTAAGCATTTGGGTTCGATCATATTGAATTGGGTCAATTCGATCTATGAGTGATCTGTTCAGGTGCAGCCATGCAAGTAATGTTATTTCGACTCGAGCATTTGACAAGTACCCTTAAGAGTTTTGTCAGGTCTCCATACAACGTAGTTGCTCTTTTATGAATAGATTTTAGTTTTTTTATGGAATTATTCCATCGCCTACCCTTGTACCGAAAACAAAAAGAAATCATCTCACTGTAATCAAATCTTAGCACATTTATCAATTTTGCATCCTGTTTGTTATATTAATTAACTAATAAGTTTATTTCAATTTCTACGCGTTGAATTAGTGTATCAATTTAATAACATAACAATCTAAATTAGGGGTACATTTAGATAGTTAGGGTTTATGAGAATTTTGATTCAAGCGTGGTTAATATTTAGGCTTCATGACTTGGCCTTGTCGTCAGCACTATGGTGCTATGGTGATGAATTGGATCTAGATTGAAAGGTCAAATTTACAGAAAACAAATCAACGGAGAGAATGATAATTATTGTACAAGCAAGTATTATGAATTGTGGGTACTATGAGTGCGGTTTCATCGTAGTACATTGGTGGTGGTCGAGAGGGTGGATGGTTGGTGGCGGAAGCAAAGAAGGAGGCAACGGTAGGCGGAGGTATGGTGGTCGAGAAAGGGGAAGTGCGAGGAGGTTAACGAGAGGAAAGTGGTGGATGCACGACCACGGTAAAGGTGGTGATTGAGAGGTGGAGGAAATAGGTTGAAAAAGAAGATTCTTTTTGAAAAATGTGTTAAAATGAGAAGTGTATAATGGTAAATCATGTACAAGATAAAGTAATACCCCATATACAATATACTATTTAAAAAGATTTACGTTAAACCTGAGATAGGTTCTGGGTTTTATAATTTACTCGTCGATCTCCAACTAATGTGATACAATATACTATTTGAAAAGATTTACGTTAAACCTGGGGTAGGTTCTCCAAGTAATGTGATACATTATTGCTACTGTAGAGAATATAGAAGAGGAGAGTAATTGTATTTGTCTTATTGAATTGTATGAGTTGATGATGAATAGTGAGAATACATAGATCCATATTTATAGGGTATGATAGAAATCTACCGCTACCCTAAACTAAAAGATACAATAACATTTAAAGATCTTATATCCTGATAAGAGTATAATATACTTTTTCTAATAGGAGGACAATAAGATAATATAAAAAGATATGATAAGCTCTAATATTCCCCGTAAGATGGACGGGCGCATCAAAAGTCTAATATTGAAAAGTAGCATATAGAGGCGAGGAGATAAGGCGACAACACTATCTTTAGAAAACCTGTAAGCAATCCGCGACACTATCTTCGGAGGCTAAGTAAGGTAGCCAAGAATAAAAGGGTTGTCATGGTAATGACCAAGTTGAAGAGAGGTAGCCACTAATGTAATACTACGGTTTTCTGTGCCTGAAGCTACTCTATCGAGTAGGGCTTACTCTGTCGTGTAAGTCATGTCAGTTTTGGAATCGGGCTCTGCCTGATGGGCACTCGATCGAGTAGGGGTGTTACTCGATCGAGTAAGGGGCACTCGATCGAGTACGTCACTTACTCGATCGAGTAAGTCTGTCTTACGGGTTTTGTTAGTCGGGTTTTGTTAATAACGCGAGATTAATAGGTTAATTACATCGACATTTTCTTTCACTTTCATAATTCATCTTTCTTAAAAGAAAACCTTTCAAAAGCAAGAGAGAACGTAAGTTTGTCTTCCTCGCGTTATTAGAAAATCCAAAGGCTAGCGTCGTCGGTTTCCGGAGTTCTTTGCATCGTTTCGATCGTTGTCTC
>VHZZ01009570.1:11230-21364 GCA_009801015.1 Silene noctiflora | reverse complement strand
ATTAGTTTTGATTGTTGGTTTATAAGGCGAGCATAATTTTTTAATTGTTTAATTCATATGACGATATTTAATAGCTTATGATGATATAGTGAGTGGGATGTATTCGTATTTGTAAAATATTTTTTATTAGTTAGTTTATTTGATGGGTTTAATTATTTAATAAATTTCATATGATGATAATAATAAATCGTAGATAATGGTTATAATTAATTATTTTTGTTAATTGAGTAGTTAGTAATTGTTATTATTATTTGCTTAAAGGTGACGGGTGTTGATTGACAGATATCTTTCATTTACTTTGCTCGGATCGCTATTTGGAGTATTTTGCTAAAAGGTAGGATATACCTACTCAACTGCATTTATAATGTGTTGTTAATTGTTGGTTTGTTTGTATGTGACGATATTGTTGGATGGTTTATTGTGTTGGTTGATTATTAAGGCATGTGATATATATTGTTTGTTATTGGCATGGCATGCATTCATATCGAGTCGGATGTTGGAAATGGTGTGGAGTTTGAAATGGCTACTTTGTTTAGGCCCATGGATGGTTTGCAAGCTTGACCATGGTGTCCTCAGGCGTTGTCCTGGATCTCAATGACGGTTGAGTTTTACCTCTGCCTAGGGAATGGTGGGGCGGGAGTTCGGGATGTGATCACGGGGAGTTTTGGAGTTGTGTGATGGTGTCGGATGCGGAGGTGCATCAATTGCATGGTCTCAAATTTGTATGCATTTATTGTCCTGTTGTTTATCCATATCCTACTAAACCTCGTGGTTGACCGTGTATTCGTGAACACCTGTGATGAACCATTATTGGGGAGCAGTTTTTGACAGGTCTCGAGTTAGCTGTTTCGGGAGCTCATGGGGAACGCATGAGGTTATTGGCTGTGTCTACCTAGTTGTTTAACTCACTTAGTTCAGACTTCCACTTTTAATTTATGTACTTTGTTTTGTTCCGCTGTAAGAAGTTGTAATTTATATCATTAGTTTTAGTTGGTTAAGTTGTAATAAGCCTTATGAGTAAAATTTTAATATTATGGTATTTGGATTGCTATACTTTGTTATATACTATCTCAGGAAACTGAGATGGTAGCACTCCTATTTGGTTAGGAGGCCTAGCTGAAGGCTCTTAGACAAATGGGAGTATTACAGCAAGTGACAGTGGCGCAGGAAATAAGAGGCCAAGTTCAACCCCATTTCGCTCGTACTCGGCTTGAGATTATGGAATGGGTAGCAAGGCGGTAGGTAGCAAAGGGGACAATTGGCCCAAATGTTTCATCAGTGGCAAAGCAGCACACAAGGCATTCGAATGCAGGTCCAATGGATAAGGTGGGGGTGGAAGCAGGGGAGTAAGCCAGAGAGGATATTGTACTCCAACCCCCAGCTATGGAAGCAATAGATATTCCGGTCAAGGTGGTTACCGGGGTAGAAAATATAATGACAACAATGGTAGGTTCAACAACAGCCGAAGCTACGGAGGAGGGTCCTACCAGAAAACATCTGTGGGAGACAATCGGGAAAGTGTAGCCAAGCCTACTGTTTCTGCCAGCACTGTGCAAGGAGGGGCTAAATCCAGTGGTAAGCTATTCATGATGGGGGAAGGAGGCTGTAGCTGAGGATGCGCACGTAGACTCGGATACATTCTTGGTTAACTTTAAGCCTACTTATATTTTGTTTGATTGTGAGGCAACCCATTCTTTTATATCGAGTAATCATGCTAAGACCCTAGAATTAAATAGATATGAAGTGATAGTGGAAAGTAGAGATACCATCTGGAGAGTCAGTTGACTACCAGAAGTTGTATAAGGGTATACCAATAGTGATAGGGGAATTTATTTTTCCTATGGACTTGATAGACTTTCCAGTGGGTGGTTTCGAGGTTATCCTGGGTATAGATTGGCTGAGCAAGAACAAAGCAATGATAGACTGTTATCAAAGGAAAATAGCTGTAAGGGGACCGAAAGGAGTGAGAGTGACCTATAAGGGATTCATGGTGAAACCGAAGGTGAAACTGATTAATTAGATCACCTTAAAGGCATATATGAGGAAACAATGCCAGTTATTTCTGTGTCCAGTAAGGGATATGCGAGTAGAGGAACCTAAAGCTGAGGCAATAAAGGTGGTAAGCGAGTTTTTGAACGTATTTCCTGTTGGAGTGAGTGTCTTCCACAATAGTGTGTGTACATATAAAATCTCATTTTAAGAAATAAACTCGGGATATTCATTGGCAATACTTGTCAGCTGATCAACGTATATCGGCAACGGTTGGCTAACTAGAGTTTGACGTTACTGTCGTGTGACGGCGGTGTTCAGTTGATCACTTTAGGTCACACCTATAGGAACGAGCCCCATTATTAACTAATCATCTATATGAGATACAGTCTAATTAGTTCCTTGATAAACTGACTAATAGTTAGTAACTTGAGTTAATTAGAGAGATCGAGTTTTGAACTCGGGCCGATAGAATTTATTATTTAATTATGCGATAATTGAATAATAAATTAATTGAGACGTATTTTAGGAATTAATTGTTAATTACTAAATTTGTACAAACTGACTAATGCGATTAGTGTTAGTACGTATTTTGTGTATATGTAGAGTACATGTACATATAATGAGTTTTTTAAGACGTAAATAATTGGGAAACGTTTTTGTCATAAAAGATGATAAAAATGGAACATTTACATTAATTTGTGAGACAAATTATAAAAATCAAAATGGACCCATTAAGGCTCCATTGGACCGTGTGACACACCTTTTATAGGTGGTGTTATGGACACAATAATTGTTATTGTGCATGCTTGTTATTTTATTCTTCCCAATACTTACTTTTGTTCTTATTTAAGCACGATAATTACAAGCACGGAACAAATACACTCAACACCTCCTCTACTCTCATTTAACCGGCCACTTACCCCCATATTGAGTATTTGTTACTCATTTCTCATTCATTCACTTTTGCATGTGAATATCTTATCTCTCTAAAATTCCCAAAAATATTACTCCCTCCACACATAAGTTTTCACCCCATTTATCTAATATATGAGAGGAGTATTTTATTGAAATGGGGTGAAAATAGGTGTGTGCAGGGAGTAATATTTTTGTGAAAATAGGTGTGTGCAGGGAGTAATATAAAATCTAATATTCCATATTATTACTAATAGTTAGTAATACAATTTATATATATTCAAGGGAGATCTAATATATATCTTGTTAATAAATATTAGATCTTTTGTGTATTAGTTCTTGCGTGCAATTAGAAGGAGGGTTTCTTTTTGGAAGTTTCATTGTCTTGGAAGATGATGCACCTTACTTAGCTCACGAACAACAAGATAGGAAATTTTTTGTGCCCATTATTTTATCCATAACCATTGTAAGGAAATACGATTTCTTACCTTTTATTTTATCATGTCTTTTTCTCATGCATGTTGCATAGATCCATTAATAACCAAATTAACTTGTAATTTGGTAATCTAATTTGAGGAGTCTAATTAAAGGTATATGGACTTTCATTTCCCAAGGAAATACCTGGACTGCCGCCTCAAAGAGAGGTGGAGTTTGGAATAGAATTGAAACCAGGATCAACACCAATTTCTAAGGCTCCTTACGGATGGGACCGAAGGAATAAGAAGAGTTGAAAAAACAATTAGATGAGTTGTTAGAGAAAGGATATGTGCGACCGAGTGTTTCACCCTGGGGAGCACCGGTTTTGTTTGTCAAAAATAAAGATGGGAGTATGAGGCTCTGCATCGACTATAGGGAGCTGAACAATGTGACGGTAAAGAATAAGTACCCTTCGCCTCACATTGATGACTTGTTTGATCAACTGAAAGGGGCTGGAGTGTTCTCGAAGATCAATCTGAGGTCGGGATATCACCAGCTGAGAGTGAAGCATGCCGATATTCCTAAGATTGCATTCAGGGCGAGGTATGGACACTACGAGTTTACTGTTATGCCATTTGGGCTGACTAATGCACCGACGATATTTACGGACCCAATGAACTGGGTATTTAGTCCTTACCTAGATAAGTTCGTAGTAGTTTTCATCGACGATATCCTGGTGTATTCTAGGAATAGAGAGGAACATGCATAGAACTTGAGGATAGTATTAGAGACGCTAAGGAATAATCAGTTGTATATGAAGCTAAGCAAATGTGAGTTCTGACTAGAAAAGGTAGCATTTCTAGGTTATGTGATTTCGAAAGAAGGAGTGTTCGTCGACCCTAGCAAGATTGATGCAGTGACCAAGTGGAAGTCACCAAAGAATGTTGGCGGGATACGAAGTTTTCTGGGTTTAGCTGGCTATTATAGGCATTTTGTTAAGGAATTTTCTAAGATAGCTAAACCTATGACGACATTTATGAGGAAGGAAATATGGTTCAACTGGGCCAAGAGCTACGAGGAGGCGTTTCAAACACTAAAAGAGCGTTTGACCACAACTCCTATTCTAGCGCTGCCATAAGGAAGTGAGAATTTTAAAGTGTATACGGATGCATCCAAGAATGGCTTGGGGTGCGTATTAATGCAAAATGGCAAAGTGATCGCCTATGCATCCCGACAATTAAGGACGTATGAGGAGAATTATCCAACGCACGACCTGGAGCTTGGAGGGGTGGTGTTCGCGTTAAAGTTGTGGCAACATTACTTGTATGGGGCAATCTTCAAGGTTTACTCGGATCATAAGAGTTTGAAATATATATTCATTCAGAAGGAGTTAATCATGAGACAGAGACAGTGGATAAAGTTGATCGAAAATTACGTTATGAAAATCGTATACCAGAAGGGGAAAGCTAATATAGTAGCGGACGCACTAAGAAGAAAATCAGTGCACGCACTGCATTTGGCTAGGTCTCAAGTCAGATTAAGAGATGAGATTAAAAAGATGGGTGTGTAGATGATTGAAAAGGGGGACACAATTAGTGATCTAACCATCGAACTGGAGTTATATGCAGAAATCCGAGAAATGCAGAAAAGAGACTCCATGATAGCTTCTTGGTGTGAGCAAGCCGAAACAGGTGGGCCTACATGGTTTAAGATCCACAGTGATGATAGTCTGAGATTCGATGGGAGATGGTGTGTGCCGGATGATGATGAGCTGAAACGAACGATCCTGACCAAAGTGCATAATACACCTTATTCGGCACACCCCATAACCAAAAGAAGACATTCTGGTCGCCCGGAATGAAAAAGGAAATTGCTGAATTTTTGGGTCGATGCTTGACGTGTCAGAAGGTCAAGAGTGAACATAAGAGGCCCCAGGGCAAGGTGTAACCCCTGCACATCCCTGAATGCAAATGGGAAGGGATCTCTACGGATTTCATAGTTAGTTTACCATGGACCAAGATATGAAATAACATGATCTGGGTGATAGTAGACCAATTTACGAAAACTGCAAACTTCATACCAATGAAGGACACGTGGAGCAAGGCAGAGTTTACAAAGGCTGATTGCAAGAATGCGGTGAAGTTGCATAGAGTGCCTAGGGATATCGTGTCCGATAGGGACTCAAGGTTTATCTTGAAGTTCTGGAGGGAGTTATAGGACTTGATGGGCACTACCCTGAAGATGAGTACGAATTTCTACCCAGATACGAATGGACAAACCGAGAGAATGATCCAAACCTTAGAGGACATGCTGAGGGCCTGTGTACTGGAGTTCGGTGGTTCATTGGAAGACCGGTTACACATAATAGAATTCTCATACAACAATAGTTATCATGCCGGCATTGGAATGGCTTCGCTCGAGGCTTTATATGGAAGGAAATGTAGGAGTACTGTGTGCTGGGTAACGTGATGGATGAAGTGGTATTGGGTCCTTAGTTACTCCAAGAAATGGAAGAGCATGTGAAGGTAATTCGGCAAAAGATGAAGGCAGCTCAAGATCGCCAAAAGAGTTATGCCAACATGAGGCGTAGTGACATATAATTTGCGGTGGGCGATAAATTTTTACTAAAGCTTTTGCCTATGAAAGGTGTTATGAGATTTGGACGAGAGGCAAGCTCAGCCAGAAGTATATTAGGTCATATGAGATACTACATCGGGTCGGGGAGGTGGCCTATCAATTGGACTTACCTCCATCCTTGAACACAGTACAAAATGTGTTCCATGTGTCCCAATTGCGGGAGTATGTGAGCGACCCAACTCAAATACTTGAGCCAGAGACAATAAAGATCGATGAGTCTTAAGCTTATGTGGAAAATTCAAAAGAGATACTTGATAGAAAAGTGTATAAGACGTACAACGAGGAGACAACGATAGTAAAAGTGTTGTGGTCTAACCACAATGTCGAAGAAGCTACCTGGAAAGCTGAATGTACGATGCGAGAGAAGTACCCAAATCTGTTTGACCAGGTATGATAAGGTTTTGGGACGTAACCTTTCTTTTAGGAGGGTAGAATATCGCAACCCTGTTGATATGAAACTAAAACTGCGGTTAAGCTATGAGTTGAGTTGATATGAGACTCAAGCTGCGGTTTGAGCTACTCGTTGTGATCATATGAAACTCAAGTTACGGTTTGAGTTATGTTGTGTCATACTACACGTTGGTCTAAACCTAAGTTGCGGCTTAGGTTATAAGTTGATTTAAGTTTTGGTGTTAAGTGTTGGTTTTAGCCAGCGGGTGCATGAATTTCGGGACGAAGTTCTTTATAAGGGGGGAAGACTGTAATACCTCGTAATATTTTATATTATTACTATTTTATTTTATTTAAGCTCAACGTGTGTAATTTATTATATGCGTAACTTGAGTTGGGATTTTGGGTGACGCGGACACAATTCGTGTAAAACGAATTGATAGGCCAAATAGTGGGCTTGTTTGATCGAAGTTATGTTGAGTCGGGAATCACTTAAGTTGAGTCGGAGTATAAAAGCTAAACTTTTCACACAACAAACCCTTTTACTCATTTTAACACACAAAAAAAAAAGATGAGAAGTGGGGGCGACGAAGAGGATTACGGCAAGGGGGACTAGGGCAAGTATTTCCGACTCATTTCTTACTCATTTTTCATCCCCGTGATCGTAAGTTTAATCCTAATCCTTTCTAAATCGTTTTAATATAATTTTTATGCTATTTTACGAACTTTGCCTCAAACCCTAATTTGATTATTAACATGTAAATTGGGTTTTTTTTTGTTAAATTAATGTTTAAATGGTATTTTGATAATTGTATGACGGTTTTGGACCAAGGGTTATTCGGGAAGGGGTAATATGTCGCGTATGGCCGTCTTAGGCCGTGTTTTTGTTGCGTCTTGGCTCGGGTAGATTGCGTAGGTGTGACACCCACGAAATTCCCGTTTTATAATTTATAACTTAATTAACTATTTTATTATTTTATTTATATTTTAAATCCATTTCTATAAAATTGTTGCTTTACATGTATAATAATAATAATGTTAATAATAATAATAATAACCGTCTTAAGTGTGTAGTAGGCTTTGAGACATCTTTTTAGTGAAATTCGACTCAATTTGAGTTATTGGGCCTTGTATGACTTATGGGCCTTTTCTCCTTCCCTTTTCTCTTCATAAAACCCTCTACACAAACCCTCATAACTTCAGCTTCTCCACTTAAAATTTCCGAAAATATCTACAACAACCACTTCCATTGTTACACATGTCTCACCAAGCTTAAATTCACAATAACTCCCTTAATTCTTCACCAATCGGAACCATTCTCGCACCATTCTCTCCCTCTGCCCACCCTCCTTATTTCTATGTAAGAAAGACACCATATTTCCTTTGATTTCTACAAATCCGTCTTTCTAGGGTTAGAGCTTTTCACTCATTTTCTTGGGATTTTTGTTGGGGAACAAGCTTGGAGGACTTGGGCTTGGCTATTTGATGAATTGAAGAGAAATAAGGTAACAGTGATGGGTTACTCGATATTATGTCAAATTTGTGTGCTTATATGTTATAGTTTACTCATATGTGTGTTAAAGTTTAGATTTTTACATGTTTCACATGTTTGTATGTTGAGTGAGTTTGTGTGTGGAATCCTCTCTTGGTGGTTTGAGAAAATTTCTAGTCTTTTCTTTACGTGGATAGATTAGTGAGTAAACCATCTTGTCCATGCTTAATTATTTTGTTTAATTATGGCATGAAGTTGTTAGTTTGGAATTGTTTGATTCGAGGACAAAATTGAGTAAAATTGGTTGTTTGAAGCGTGTAAACAATTGGTCTTAGAACAATTCGGTAAAGTTGGTTGTTGCAATATGTAAACTATTGTTTCCTGTCTCAAGTATAGATTTTTTTCTCAAGTATACATGTGAAATTTCTTGTTAATTACATGTTCTTATTCAATTGGGTGAGTTATTGTTGAAATATATGAACCTGTCTCACAATTTGAGCTGGGTGCGGTGAGAACCACAAGGCTTGGCACTTTGAGCGCGGTGCCTGACCGAGTATGGCACGATAGGTTTGAGCATGGCACGGCAAAATTGGTGCGGTGCCTTGGTTCCTGCATGAGTCCGACGTGGTTTATGCCACGCCTTCAACAACTTTCTTTCTTTATTTGTTCTATGCATTCTATTAACTTATATTATGCAATGGGCTTGTATTGTAGACCTTGGGTGACCCTTATATCATAGTGTATTCTTATGAATGGTTCGGGTTTAGGTTGTTTACATTTGTCTCGTGTTTTACATAACGAAATTCATTTGTTATCGTTTGGTTACACTTTATTCAAATGACATGTAAATATGGATTATAATGTTTACTCATGTTAGGTAATGACTCTATGTGCCTCATATGTGAGTCCCCTTTGGTTTGTTTATGTTTCACCTTGGGTTTCACATTACTTGACTTATTTGTTATTGTTTGATGGTGATATTCGTAAGTAATGAAAATATGAAGTATAATGTTTATTCATGTTATAAAAGTATGAAACGATGTTGTATAATTCATATTTGAGTTCTTACTTATTCATTATTAATTCATTATCAATTTCCAATAGTGAATGATTACATGTGCTGAGTCGTTCTCTTATGGGAATGTCATTATGCCTTGTTACTAGCTTGACTATTTTTACGCTTTACTTGTGTCGTTCTGCCAAGCATTAGTATACGCCGCTCCCATGCCGTTCTGCCGGGAGTTCGTTAATTGTTTCTCTTTCCGCATCTTTCGTGTCGTTCTGTTGAATTTGGGGTACTCGACTTCTATTTTGTCGATCGAGTCTTGGATGCGTGCCGTTCTTCCGCATGTCGAATCGAGAAACGTGTATCCCGAGAGTCTGGCCCGGTTTAGACTAGGATCAGATATGTATTATCGTCGTCCTACCAGGAGGAATTGAGTCTAGTAAAGTAAAGGTACTGCTTGGTTATGGTTATTGGCATATGTCATTCAATATGAGAGTTGCGTCGTGTATTGGTTGGTTGTAAGAGTCTTGGTCCTATCGGATACTAGAGGTGAGATGGAAGCCTTCTAGTTGCGATATGATCGCCGGGATTGATGCTCCTATCCATTGTTATGGTGAGATGCAAGCTATAAGTACGCATGTGACATTAATAGCTACGTCCCGTAAAATGTTTGCTAAAATATTTCCAAAGTAATGGCTACGGTTTTAAGTCATATGTATAATATTGTTGGCCTCTAGTTTATCTATATCACATAGTTTTTGTATTGACTTAAGGTTGTGTTATCATTTGATGGATTTATCATATTATCTCATATGCCTTTGTTCATGGTTGATTTCACATGCATTGAATACTATTCTTATGTTGTAGTGTTTACGTCAATTGGTTATGTTTCATATGCTCTAATATGTTCTTGCTTATCTGTGTTTTAATGTAATATGGCTGGGAGAACCCTGAGTTACTCCACGCTGGTTGTAACATTCATTTTAATGAATGAACAAGTTGCAGGTTGGTGATTATTTGGGGATTACGACGAGTGAGCTAGCGAGTGTTGTTCATACAACGATTGACCATTCGTGGTAGTTTTGTTTCGTAGTTAATAAATAACTTTTGTTTAGGATCCCTTGCATTCATTTAAAATGACATTTGTATAAAAGCTTTTCTTAACCTAAGTTTTGGTTTTTATATTTTAGTGACTCTGCGGTTTTCTATATCAAAGTTTTTGAAACATCGCATTTTCCGCTGCATCGTTTATGTTTAATTTCCGTAGAAATCCGGGAGTGTCACAGTC
>VHZZ01009570.1:0-11105 GCA_009801015.1 Silene noctiflora | reverse complement strand
GCCGTGGCCTAGCCATGGTCGATCCATGGCCTAGCTATGCTTGGGCCATGACCTTGATGCTGGGGCGTGGCCTGGTAATGGTCTCGCGTAGCCTGGCCGTTGCCTAGGCTATGCCTTGGGTCACGTTATGTGGTGATGTCGCGTAAAATTATTTTAATAGCGACATTTACGTAAGAAATTATATTAATAGGCACCGAGTTCGTAGAGGAGCACTTTTAGGAGCTTTGAGCATTTTAATGTGACGATTTATAGCTGAGGTAGGATTCCATCCTACTCACTTATGTTATTTATTATGTAGCAATGAAATTTAATTATTTTTATAAGTATTGCAAGGTATGACAGATTGTTATGAATTGTTATATTTTGGAGACCGTCACATGCTGAGCCGTTATTTATAAATGAGCTTCTGTGCACGCTATTATTACCTTATATGATTATGTTGGTTGCCTATGAGGCGACATGTTTGTGAGACGGTAATGTTAAATTAAGCTCAGTTGCGGTTGCGGTCCTGAGATGAATGTGTGTTCCAGGCACAGCTGCGGTTGTGGACCTGATGAATTAGTAGGCCGGACACGTGGAAGTTGAAGCAGCGTAGTCCAGTAGACGGTGCTGCAGTGCCGTGAGTGAATGTGAGGTTTGATGGTGGTTTTGAGTGTAACGGCCGTGCGTAAGCACAGGACGGCTGCGGCCTTTTACTGTTGTTTGTTTACATTTCAGACATGACTGTTGTAAATTGTTAAGTTATTTTAATTGTCACCTATTTTGTGTTTTTTTAATTGTCACCTATTTTCGGGGTGACCTGTGTCGATCCATTCAATGATTTTCGCTTGAATAGGGAGTAGATAATAAAGGCAGTCTAGATGGTTAAGCTATATGTGTTGTTGCTGTGCATGGATGCTGGGAGGGGCGACGAGCTGTTTTGTCTAGTTTGTCTCACCTAGTTGAACAGTTTGTTTTTAAAGTTTGGTTTGGAACATTTTTACGTTTTGAGTTGTAATCGCTCGACGGGTTTTTAATTTATTTAATAAAGTACTTGAAGTTTATTTGATATTCATTTGCCTCCGAAAACAGAGATGGTAACGGTGACGTTTTATCGGAAGTGTTTTGTCAAGGCTTCTGCTTAAACGGAGGTGTTTCAGCTTGGGCTATTATTGGCATGGATTTTTGGAAAGCAGTCCATAATTTTTTCCATACTAACCATATGTCTAAACAAGCTAACTCCACTGTCATTTCTCTTATTCCAAAAAAAAAAACATTTCCTAGCTCTGTTTTGGACTATATGCCTATTTTATGTTGGATTGTTTTCTATAAGGTTATTAGTAAAATCCTTGCTAATAGACCCTAAAACGTTCTCCCTTCAATTATTAGAGATGAACAAGTTTCTTTTGTGAAGAGTACCAGCATCTTTGAGAACATTATGCTTTCTAAAGCACTTGTTAAAGTGTACAACTGAAAGAATATTTCTCCTAGGTGCCTTATCAAAGTTGATATCAGAAAGGCCTTTAATTCTTTGTAGTGGGAGTGAATTTCTAATGCTTTGCTATTATTTGTCTTTCCTCCAAACTTAGGGACTGGATCATGGGTTGTATATCTAATCCTTGGTTCTCTCTTAAGCTTAATGATGAACTTTCAGGTTATTTTCAAGGGCACAGTGGCATTAGACAGGGAAATCCCTTATCACCTTACCTTTTTTTTTGTGTTGGGGATGGAGGTTCTCTCTAGATTTCTCAGAAGACTATGTGATAAACCAAGTGTTTCCTATCATCCCAAATGCAGCAGCACCAATCTTACTCATTTAATTTTTGCTAATGACCTAATGGTCTTTATCAGAGGAGATGTCCCTTCGGTTCTTGCAGTATCCGAGGCCCTCAAGGAGTTTTCTCTTCTGTCTTATCTTCATGCTAATACTGAAAAGACAAGTATTTACTTTGGAGGGGTTCATGATATTATGAAAGACCAAATTATCAGCAGCACTGGTTTTTTTGAAGTTCCCTTTTAGGTACCTAGGGCTACCTTTGAATACCCCCAGACTTACCACTGGTTTGTTTGATTCTTTTATTGTCAAACTTTAGAAAGCCGTGGAACATTGGTCTACTCATTTTCTGTCATATGCTGGAAAGGTGCAGCTTCTGAATTCCACTATTTTTGGGCTAAAAAACTTTTGGTGCTCAAGTATCCCGCTTCCTCAAAAAGTCAAGAACATTAATAAAATATGCAAAGATTTATTTTGGGGTATACCAGTAGGAGAAAGAATGATGGTGTTCAAAAGTTGGAAATAGATCTCATCTCCAAGGTTATCAGGTGGGTATAATGTTAAAGATCTTGAAGCTTGGAATTATTCTCTACTATGTAAATGGATCTGAAACAAGCTGATATCTGACATGTTTCAGCTAAGGATCATTTCCCATCTAGTGTTAAAGGAATTCTGAAAACTTGAGACAAACTGGTTTGGCTAGCAGGTAATGTGCATACTGCAAAACTTCTGTTGCGAAGCTGTGTTTCAGGGTCCAAGCTTAGCATGAAGAAAGCTTATGCTTATTTTAGGAATGGCGTTATTATTGGTGTTTGGACTATGGGACTGGAGCATTCTAGAATTACTCCCAATCACAGGATCATATGCTCTTTGGCTGCAAAGAATCAACTTGCCACAGTTGATAATCTGCAACATAAGGGGATTGTTTTTGCAAACAGATGTGCTCTCTATGAAGTGCAGGAGGAGTCTCAGGTCCATTTATTCTCCCTTTGTTCCTTCTCTCAAGCTATTTGGCAGTAAATACTTCAATGGATGGGATTTGTAAGACCAGGTGCATCTCTTGTGGAGGAATTGAGCTGTTTTATAAAAGGGATAAAGAACTGGCAAAGGACATGGTTTGCTGTCTTTTTGGCTTCTACTGTACATCAAATCTAGTATGAACGCAGCAGCAGGGTTTTCCAAGGTCATAAGCAGAATGAGGACAAAATTTTCAGAAAGATTAAGTTTTTGGTAGCTATTAGAATGCTCATGTGGAAGCAACACCTAAAGTATAGCTTGATAGAGGATAGAATTTGTGTATAATAGTTTGTTTAGTTTGTTCATTTTATAGTGGTTAGTCTTTGCAATACTTTTGTAATTTTTTTTCTTTAGGAAATGAAATGATAATCTTTTGCAAAAAAATAAAAATAAAATAATTAGATTAGATATTTTTCATCTTCAAATAATACACATGTTTGGACATAAGAGTTAAGTTTGATGTCTATGATCATAGCTATTGAAATAATAGGTTCATCACATACTCTCACAGTTAGTTATTAAACTATTTTTTGGGAACATATTTTAATAAAGTTGTTGTGTTTTCAATGTGGTTAGACTTCTTGGATTGTGTTTGATTTTTAACATATAAAATGATGAAAAATTATGAGAAGCTTGTGTGATTGTGCTACTACAGTTCATGGTTATGCTATTTAAATCCACGTAAAATTAATGTAGGTATCAACCTTTTTATCCGCACCATTCAGGGATTCACCGTACCCGTCTCACCCAACTAACCAACCTAACCATCAGAATCAACCTATCTCTGAAAACCCCCCAACTTATCGACATTTGCTTGTATTCCTCAAATCACACTCTTAAATGTCGGAGAATAACCCTACCACTCAAGACACTTACCTCCGCCCTCAAGGCCAATCTACTCGTATCCCTCGGAAAAATAGACATATCTACTATAGAATCAACCTTCACTCTGTAAGACCATGGTTCTATCTGAAAAGAATTAGATGAAAATATGCAAAAAAAAAGAGGGAATACGAACTATATGATATCCTCTTATAACTATGACTAACAAATACCTTTGATTTTTTCAAGATACAATGGAGTAAGATACATAATTCATGGTGAAAAAAAGAATTTTGTGTTGCATGACCGACAAAGGCACAAAAATGCGAAGGGAGAGAGGGAAACGAAAACCTGCAAAAATACCTTGTTTGGTTAATAAATAAGGTTATTTCTTACTCTTTGTAATTTTAACCTCACCAATATATCACCTTTTTGAAACTTTTGCAATAGGAAGGGAGAAGGGGAAACAAAAACATGCAAAAATACCTTTTTTGGTTAATAAGTGAGGTAGGGGAAGAATAAGGAAAGGAGGGATCCATTTCTTTCCTCTAATACAAATCAAAGTTTTACAAACATAGGCTCTGTTTGGTAAAACGAGCTAAAAAGGTACCTAAACCTGAAAAGGTACCAGGAAATTGAAATGTTAACTGAAACCTGAAAAGATAGTGTGGATGTGGGATTTAGGTCATCCACAGGATTTTTGAAACATGTTTGGAGTCGCCACCGAATTTAAGGAAATTCGGAAATCAAAAGAGATTGGATTCGTTGTGAGGGTACGTGATGGGAAGTCCGTTAATAAGACACCCACTCCCGCCCGTTGTAAAAAATGGCCTCTACCTCGGACTATGATTGCTAATTGGATAAGACTATAATCGTTGTATAAAAGTACAAACACCATTTTAATCCTAGCATGTGAGCATAGTTTCTAACCATTTAATGCATTAAACTACTTTTTTCAAGTTGTTTTAGCATGTGAGGTTTATTTAAATATACTAAGCAAACACCCACGACATGGCTTTGGGGGAAAGGGGGGCAATCAGGGCACTATCTATTACAACCCAGACAAACAAAAGGAACGAGTAAAATTGTGCCAAAGATAAGGTCATAGCTCACATGGACTTCGTCTTTGACCTCATCTTCACTTGTTGCACATTCGCTTTGGTTTAATTAGTAAAATACTTCGATTTAACTAATTTAAACAAAGGTTTTGTAAATGCATTTTTGACATAGACTAAAAGGAGATAAACATGACCCTTAAATTAAATTACATCGAATTAAAATGATTACAACGATAAATTACAATTACAAATGAAATCAACCGCAATAACTAAACAAACAAACTAAAGGAACGAGTAAAATTAACACGACGACCAAGGCATGTACACGACTATATGGTGTCAAAAATGGCTATTATAGCCATCGAGTGTCATGAAACGGATGCTAAGCACACGCATTTCAATTAGCGAGAAAACGTCATAAGAGAAAGATGTATGACCTATGAATGTCTAATTCATTAAATTTTTATTCTACAAATTCTAGGTCAAATTATGAAAGTTCGATTTAAACGCATAATAAACATGATATAAAACATGAACAAACATTTATACATGACACACATATTGAAACTGACATAACACCAAATCGAGTGACACGTTGACTAGGAAGAGGATCATAAGATCAGTAACCAAGTGTCAATTTTAAACTCTCGATTTATTTCTATATTAGATTTGATATAAACAAACATACAATTCAATTTTAACTATTTCTTAATTAAATTAAAACAAGTCATTAAATCATATGAATTAAAAAAAAATTAATTTAAATTTCATTCTAATCAAATAAATTTTCATTCCAAAATTCATGTTTATCTTTAGTCGAGATGTGCGCAATTAAATGTGTAAATCGATTCAAATTACGTCATAACTTGAATTAATTTAATTAGCATGTGAACGTCATAAATAAAAACAAACATGTGATTAAGAACATAATCTAGTCCTAAAAAACACATAATCACCATCAACATAATTATACATTATTAAATGAGGCGATAATTAATAAACAAGACAAAAATGAGAATAAAATGGCCATAGACCGAGACAAATGAGAAAGAGAAAGGGAAGAGACGGGATTATTTTGCACCCTCAACTTACATGTAAATTTGGACACCACTCGAGATCCCGTATGCAAGTGTTAATAGAAGGCACGTCGTCGACGGTTTTCAAACAAAACAATTTTCAAAAAAACAAAATAATTTCGAAAACAACAAAACAATTTTGCGGTTTTGCACTTCGTGCATTGATTTTCAAATGACGATTGTTACTTCATTTCTTACTAAAATTTAAACCCGAAAGATGTTCCGGAATCCTCGCAATCTGAAATTCTGTCTTATAATAAAAAAACAGAATAAAAAAAAGTTTTAGCACGACTCAAAATAGACGAAACCAGGGGTTGTTCAGAGGTCGAGAAAACACGAACAATGGAGCAATTAACGCTCTAATGCTTGTCTGATATTTCGTATGAACTTGACACTTCTCTTCTGGGTATTAGAGGAGTTTAGGGTGGCTTATACACGTGATATTGACGCTAGTTTGCTAGGTTTTTGAGATGGTAAAAAATGATGCCCCATGTTGATGGTGAAAGGAAGCTTATATAGGGAATGAAGGATGGGATAATCTAGGGTTCTTAGAGGCTCGGTTATATGTTTTTGGGAGTGTAAAAGATCTATCTTGATGGTTTAGACATCGAGTTTTGGCAAGGAAAGGATTGTGACGAGATTTGGAATGGATATGGAAGAGATATTATTTTGGTTTAGAGGGGATATGGTGAGCTGTTTGAGATGGGGAAAATATCTCCCTTTTCTTGGGGATTAAGGTAGGGAAACAAGATGAGTAATAAAGGTTAATGGGTGTCGCTTTGGAACCGGTTCGATGCTCTGTTTTGGAGCGCCAAAACAGGGGCGTCGGATCGTGTGTTGTAGGCTATTTTGGTATGGGTTTGAGTGAGTTAGGGTATGGAAATGGGGCTTATTATGGTGGGCTATATGTGTAGTGGGAGTTGGGTTGAAAGGATTCGATTTTGGGAGGTGTTTGAGTGTCGGGAATGGGCTGCAAAACAGGGTGTCGAGGGGTTGTGTTTGGGCTGTTTGAATGTTGGTTATGGTGGGAAAAAGGGAAGGGGAAAGGTGGTGGCATGGAGAAGTTTTTCCACGTGAGCCTCCTTGGGTTCGTGCCAAGTTTTCTCCAAAAACGAGTTAAAAATCGTCTCAAAATCGAGCTCAAAAGTCACTTTAAATCATATTTTTTAAATTAAATAAAAAGCGATAAATTGTAAATGTAACACATTTTATTGTTCAAATAAGATTAAAATAAAAGCTTTGAAATAATTTATTTTTCAACTAAATTATAAAGCTTTAAATTTTAAATAAACTCGAAAACGAAATAAATTTCATTTATTTCATAATAAAAACAAATAATTTAAATTTCATTTAAATTATATAACCGTCAAATAGTACCTGTCTCACATTACAAAACGGAATCCTTTAATGAGTAGTGTAAATAGACATGTGTCCTATCATCATCGGGTGTTGGGCGGGATCTCTGTAAATTCCAATATCGACGGATACGGGTATCTACAAATCCTCCACTTGACTGAGGCTTGGACAAGGCAAAAATCAAAGTATACCCCATGTCTGTAACACCCCCATCTACCAAGGATCCTTAACCAGACCTTCCCTAGCAGATACGAGAATTACCATCTCGGTTGCCCGAGGAATAGTATATCATAACGTTAATAAAAGAACTATTACAATAAATTACATATTTAAACTCAACATAAAATAGGTACAACTAATGAGGCTACGTAGCTACGATGAGATTACACATGCCAAGACTCGGTGAAAGACATGTCCCTCCAGAGCACCTAGATAAGCTCCATATCAACACCTGCTAAAACTGACTACTCACCGTAAAGGATCACCGCATATACACAATAAGAAGAACACAGACAATACCACACAAGGTCACTAACTGAAGAACATCATACTAAACACAGCATATACAAGCATAAACTCTAAATCCAGTACATCATCATCCATCTGACTAACACCGAAGTGCAGTCCTGCAAGATTACCAGTCGAAACCAATAATCCACACCGCCAGTAGGGACCGCAGCCTTACCACCTAAGCCATGCTCAACACCATAGAGAGAATAACCCAATGATTATTAATGTGCACATCCCCCTTGTGACGGGAACCACAAGGGGTGAACAAGGGCGTGAAGCCACTCCCGGAAATGACTCCACTCAGCCGAGGACGCACCCCACACATTCACACAACAAAATACTACATTATCAATACCACCACGCATTACACATAACATCACTCAACAATACTAAATAGGAAAACCTACCTTTAGCGATCCGCGACTAACATCACATCCCTATGACTGCAAAACAACCATCTACTTCACCTAACAACAAATATGTACCGTTATTATTAACGACCATAACCCCATCAAAACTCAAGGATGACAGTGATGATGATGACTTACCTATGCCTGGCATACCGGCGATAAGACCACAACCCGACTCAAGCCTCCATCTCCATGGTAGACTCCAAAGGTGAAGTATTAGAAAAGGGGTGGTGAGAGGTGAAGAGTGTCGTCGAACTAGGTTTAGGATAAATGAAAAGAAAAATTAATTTGGGTTTACGACGTCACGATTTATGTTATAACGCTAAACCAAACTTACTCGATCGAGTGTAGCACATACTCAATCGAGTGGCCTCTACTCGATCGAGTTTCTGGACTACTCGATCGAGTAGCCCATGCTAGATCGAGTTCCCCCAACACACAGCTTCTATGTCTTAACGTCAGTTCTAACAAAGGTCCCAAAGTCGAACATGTACCTAAGGTCAGTCAACGGGTCCCTAAAAGGACGGGTATTACAGTCTCCCCTCCTTAAAAAGAACTTCGTTCACGAAGTTCAACTCCTCGTCTTCCCCAACCCAACAGTAACCAAACCAAGGTGACTAACGACATGACTCATCAAACCACTATAAGTATATCCTTAGACCTTTCCGCCTTTATTCCTACTGATCATCATCATTCACCCCTTCGACGAGTAAAACCATCACTATCCACTACTTCTACCATACCATAGAAAAAAAAACGCTATCTCTGATTCTCTGCTATACAAAGAATAACCACACACATATACAACAACCATACTAGAAAACCTCATATAAATCCACATAATTGCATATCTGCTGACAAGACAACAATTAAATCATTTAACAACGATTAAGTTACTTAAAAAGACCAAGTTTTTGCAACATTCCCATACGCGACATTACTCTTCCCTTCTTAAAAGGAACTTCGTTCACGAAGTTCCCCTCTAAGATGGTTTACTCACCATAACGAAGAACGCAACCGCTCCCCCAATGTTACAAGACTAAAAACTGTATCCATGTGATCATGCAAGATGAAAACCCACAACACAAAATTTCCACTTCCAGCATCCTCACCGAGTGAGGCTCATTTTTTCCCAAAAAGGTCCATCTAATGAAACGTTGCCATATGCGAATGGCGGGGTATTGGATAAAACTATGAGGGACATGGTTCCAATTAGTAATCGGGACGTGGGAAATAGCATTCCATGAGTTTCTAGGGTTGTAGTGGTCGGGGGATTCAATAGGCATTTGCTCATGCTTCAAGCTAAATATGTCGGCAAAGGCATCTAAAGTCATCCTATGGTCATTGTTAAACAATTGGAAGCTAACACCATAAATAAAATCCTTCTTCTTTGATTTATGAAATTCAAAGGAGCTCAAGAACTCCAATGTAAGTTGAGGGAAGGGTTTATAATTCATGGTGTAAGCATACTTCATGTCAAGACCCTTAAACAAAGACTTAACATGCTTATCCAATCCAATATTCTTAAGAGAAATAGAGTTTATGAACTTTGTTGCTTTCATACCTTTGCTTCTCAATGACCTCCATTTTTGCCATTGATTTTCGGTAGCAAAAACCACATCCAGAAATGTAGGATCATGCCATTCCGGAACATCTTGCATCTCTATATCCTCCAGAGCATTGGATGGTTCCGTTTCACTCCTCATCCACTTAGAACTATGCTTTCTACTCTTCTTAGGTGCCATGGAATTTCTGAAATTTAAGACAAAAGTTGCATCTAAAAAACAAGCATATAATCATCCAAAATAAGCATAATAGAGCTAATTAGTATACTAATTTACTCTGCAAACATTAATTGAAAAAATAAAACCAATTTTTAGCTCATATAAGTGTAAAATCAAAAACCCCCAAATTGAGTTAGGGTTTAAGAAATTGGAATTAAATTGATTTAATGGATGAAATCAAAGATATTAAGTGAAGAAACTTACTTGTTGATGACTTTGGATGAACAAACCTTGATTCCTTGATGCTAATAGAGTATTTGATTGTGTTTTTAAGTAAATAAAATGAAGAAAATGAGGTAAAGGGAGTCGAAAATACCTTGTATGAGCAAATGAGTGTTTTTGGCTAAGTATCGTGATAGATAAAAGCCAACAATTTTGAGAATCATGTCCCCGATCGGGGTTGACCGAGTCTACTTTGTTTGACTTCCTTGCATCAAAACTCATATTCTCTTCTTAAAAATTGAAAATTACGTCCCCGGATAGGGTTGCAGCATGGGGATGCGTGCAAAACCCTCACATGGCTTCTTTATCATCCTCATTTACTTAAAACAACAATAAAAAATGCTAACGAATTCTAAAAATTGTTCCGAAAACTAATGAAACAGTAAATTGTCCAAAGTATTAAAAACAATTACATAAATAACACGGGTTGCCTCCCGAGAAGCGCAAGTTAAAGTCTTGCTAGACTTCCACCATCTTCAAAGAGATCATTGTTGGATGTCGAGCTCACCACCATCAAAGCTCTCTTTCATGGCTTTCTTCACATCACTTATCCATTTCAAGCTTTTCCATGAATAGCTCCTCTTGGCACTCTTAGCATTAGTGCCCTTGTTATCCTTACCTGAAAAACAACCAACATATACTCCTAGAGGATCCGTTAGTGAGGATCGAGGTAGAGAATAAGCAATAAAAGAATCTGTAGTGTTAATTAAACAACAAGACTCTTGTAACATTGGGCTCCTAATGGTATTGTTTTTGGTAAATGTTACTTTATCGTTACCCACCTCTAAAGTTAACTTCCCATTTTTAACATTAATCAAAGCGGTCGCGGTGTGCAAAAATGGTATACCCAAAATGATTGAGGTTTGCGAATCTTCGGCCATGTCAAGGATAAGGAAGTCAGCGGGTATAAAAAACTTACCGACCTTCACGGGAACATCTTCTAAAACACCCAAAGATTGTTTTAGAGAACGGTCTGCCATTTGAAGGATAATAGTTGTGAATTTCAAAGGACCCATATTAAGTCTTTCACAAAGGACCCATATTTGTTTGGTCCATAATCGCCTACATGAGCTGATAACTCTGGCTATTATATTGTG
>VHZZ01009567.1:27352-58989 GCA_009801015.1 Silene noctiflora | reverse complement strand
CTTTGTTTGTGTCAAACAAACACCAACAAAGGAAATCAGTAACTTTGTTTCCCTTTCCCTTTCTTATAGACCCCAAACCAAACGCCCCCTTAGTTCTTTACCCAAAAGCGCGACCACATCAACATTAAGCTTATTAAAATCCGTACGTGAAAAAGTAATTACTTCACATTAACCTCGACACTCCACACTCTCCAGTCTCCACAGTTACCTTGAAGAGTCAAGTATGAAGATAGCAGGCTTGAAATCCCTAGAAACAGCACACGAGGACTCAATTTGGGCAACAACATGGGTCCCACCCTCAACCACCCGACCCCACGCTTTACTCCTTACCGGCGCCCTCGATGAAACCGTCAAGGTCTGGAGGACTGGTCCCACTGACGACGCCATCGTCCTCGAGCGCACCAATACAGGTCACTCTCTCGGTGTCGTCTCCGTCGCTGCACACCCTTCTGGTGTTATCGGTGCCTCCGCCTCCCTTGACAGCGTCGTCCGGGTTTTCGATGTCGATACTAATCATACTCTTGCTACTCTTCAGGCTCCTCCCTCTGAATCCTGGCAAATGCAATTTAACCCTAAGGTACCAACCTATTCTGATTAGGCCTA
Source organism: Silene noctiflora (assembly GCA_009801015.1). Lineage (NCBI taxonomy): Eukaryota > Viridiplantae > Streptophyta > Magnoliopsida > Caryophyllales > Caryophyllaceae > Silene > Silene noctiflora. The sequence goes on along the minus strand of VHZZ01009567.1, from coordinate 58,386 downwards.
ATATCCTAATATATTCTCCATTTTTCGATTCCATTCGTCTATTGTAAGACGCTTTTACACTAATACTATGTCTCTTTTCTAGGAAATCAGGTGTCAAGTTGACTACTTTAGTTTGATTTGCTGTTTAGGGTTTTGCTTTTGATGGGTCTAACGCATGTCTCAATAAATTGGTTAATTTTGCTTTCGTTCTTTCGATAGAGAGGGAAAACGTAGCCGTTACCTTTTTACAAGTTGTGCACGGAGGGGTAAACTCCGGACATACTTGATAGATTATAAATCACTCATAGGTCCATCACCCTTTTTATCCGCGTGAGCCATTCCTGACTCAGGCACAGTCTTCTGCCCCCATATGGATAACTTGTGAAATTCAGCTTAACTTTTGCAATGCAGCATCATTTATTTTATATGGAGGTTTTGAGGTAAATATGGTGCCTAGTTGACTGTTTTGGCGTGATTTGGTCTTTACAGTTTTAACCTAACGGAAATATTAGATTATTTTAACCCGTTTTCTGATTTTTTTGTTGTTGCCACTTGACTTCTTTTTGCCTTAAAATCACCCCCTCTATTTCTCTCCTATCCAATTTACGACCTAAACTATGGAAATTAACCCCTCACTTTGTCTCCAATTCCTTCCTTCCAAATAAGGCCGTAGACTTTAAGTTTGAAGTGGCAAAGATTAGAATTTATCTTTGGAATGTAGTAATGTACTTTTAGCATGCCTTCAGATTTTGGTGGTAGATCTAGTTGTGCCTTGGGATTTGAGTTCTAATGTTGCTAGTTAAAGTCAGACTTCTCATTCAAATTGAGTAATATTATGCCTTGTGCAGCTGGCTCTGTTTCAGTGGCAAAAAGCTTTAACATTAAACCATTTGTTGAAAGAAAGATTTTGATCTGAGCTTTAAGGGAACTCAGAATTTTCATTCATAATTGAGTAATACGGAGTATTATGCATGAGAGTTCCAGCTGATTGTATTTCAGTGGCAAAAGGTTTACCATTATTTAGTGGCGGATCCAGGAATTAAATTTTCTGTGGTCCTTTTGTATGCATTATGTATTGCAAAAAATATTTTTGAACAGGAGGATTATGTTTATAAATATAATACTTGGGAAGATTATATAAAATGAAAAATGAAAATAAAGTTAAACAAAATAAAAAATTCTTGTAAATTTATGGGAATAGAAAGTCACTCAAGATGGATTTTTTTAACCGAAATTGTAAAAGATATCCTAGTTGAATTTTGAGAACAGTGAAAAAAAGAAAAAATGAACGAGTAAGTCTTGTTATTGCGAAATTTTTTAGTAATATCTTATAATGATTAAAATACTCCCTCTATTTTGAACCATTTTTAATATTTAATTTTGGTATGTACGTAGGTAAAGTAAATACGAGAGAATATGCTAGAAAAATAAAAAAGGCAAACCAACTTATCCGTACTCAAATAAAAGATTGTCGATTTGTATATCTTAATTCTTATATTAGATGTTTAGAACACTCAAATAAGAAAGTTGTAAAAATAACAAGTTAATTACAATTTAAAGTAAAAATGGTATCAAAATTAACAAATTGGGTATGATATATGTCTATATGATGGAATAGGTACAGTTGATATTATATTATAAAATGATTACAAAAGTTATAAATACGAAAATGTGATTTCTCCATAATTTAGTAAGAAATCGTCTCTGACAAACTTGTGCAATATTTACTAAACTTGTATAATATCATAATCAAATACTCCCTGTCAAATGCATCATAAATTCTTGTTTAAGACTGATGTATCCGTCTTAAGTGTCAGATGGATAAGATTAAGATGAGTCAAATAGTATGCATAAGAATAAGTCAAAAATAAAATGCATAGAGAAGGCAAAATATTTATTTGAGGTGTCTAAGTGGTAGTATAATATTTGACCGTTTTAAAGTTAAAACGAATATCGTTTCGTAGGAGATCTACTACCAATGCACACACTCTTAAGTCCTACTTCATTTGCCAGTGGCACGTTGTGCCTTCCTAAACATACCAGAATTAACTTTTCTATCTATTACTGTATTATTTCTAGTGATTGTCATTGGTTGTTCTTAAATGTGGTGTCCTAAATTCATTTTTTGTGGGTTCTTTCTTGAAACAAGCACTTATTAACTGTATTATTTTTTTACCTATGGGGTGTCCTATGACCCCAGTTAGTTGTACGTACATCCGCCACTGCCATTATAGCAAGATGACCTGCTATTGGAGGATTGCATACTTGATGTGTGTTGCATTTCCAGGAATCCAGCTTATTACAGTTTCAGCTCGTTAGATTAGTGATATCTGCTATTTAGCTCTTGTGAATGTACAACATTTGAAAGGGAACACAATGCCAAAATGTTGAAACAGGGAACACGCTTATCACTACTGAATACTAATTAGACTATTGGTGTGATGTGTATGCTTTGGTTAATTGGGCAAATTCATCAGTGTTGTATTTTTGTTGCTTCATTCACTTGTCCAGGAAATATTGACTAAGATTATCTAAGATGTTTATAACTGATTAACTGATCAAATTTACTAATTTATTACTGAGCTTTCAGAATTAAACACTGTTGCTGTTGGTGAAGCGCGTTCAATTCTTTTCTCCCTCTATTTTTTTTCATTTGGCCCCATAGGAGAATGGCACAAATCTATAGGGTATTAGAATAAGTAAGGGTAGTGTTGGTCTCATCCTCGCAACTCTTCTTTCTCTCATCTATCACTATATATGTTTATGTGTCTCCTTTTCTTTCCCTCTTTTCTATCACGTACACCTCCACCACCACTCAGATCACTCACCTTCAACCCCTCCTCCTTCCACCATCATCGACCCCCACTTGTCCACCCTTCATTATCCCCTCTGCCCCACCTCCCTCCGTCATCTACTTCCCTCAACTATTCCAAAAGCCCCACGTCCCTCCAACTTCCCCTCTGCCTCACCTCCTTTCCTGGCTGCTCTACCAATTACCATACCAGCATTCACACCAAGAGTAATGACTGGTCTTGCTGGCCGGCGGCGCTTGGGAAGGAGGGGTGCTGCAAAGGTCTGGATTCCAATAGTGTTAGCGTGGGTCCGTGGTGTTAGGCATAAGAATTACTTACATTGATGACTTCACAGACTCACTATGGCAAAATTTCAGAGAAAAAAAAACATTTATAGAGTAGAAATTTGTAGACAAATACGTGTATGTTCGTTTTTGGTAAAAGCATTTATTTTCTAATAATCTAGAAGAACAATTTGATTTATTTGAACCCTTGAGGTTGGTTGGGAAGAGAAGGGGGGGAAGTGGTGTCGAGAAACCGTTTGGTTGTGGGGTTGATAAGAGGAAGTAAGGTGTATTGGGGTTTCGCAATGGGATCGAATGTGAACGTAGGTGTACCCAAAAAGGAATATGGGAAGAAACTAGGACACCACAAACTTTCTATCAATGATCAGAAGCGGAGTAGTCACTACAGGATATTCGTAGAATCGTAGGATAGTGCGCATTTAGTAGGTTTTATCTTTCTGGCTTTTTGTTTTGGTCCAGGTTATTCTCTTCATAAGATTTGATGCGATCCTTCTTTGATAGGAAATCACAAAAGTGATTTTGTGTAAGTGCGTGAGTTTGTCTCATTTGGTTTTGTGGTTAGAATTGGTGAAGCGCATTTGAGCGATGAGCAGGCTTGTCAACTGTCATTGATTCAGTCTAATTATATAGATCTATATTATCAATTTTTATCTGCACGATGACTACGATTGGGCTCTATACTCTAAGTGATCCTTTTTTATGTTGTAAAAGACATAACATGTAGTATTAATGATGATAATTGATAAAGAAAGAAAGAGTGACAAACATTTCTGCCTATTTTCTGTGTTTGTTTCTCATTCCATTGATGAATTCTTGGTGTCCTCAGTATTCAAATATAACCTCTTTCTGACACACTTTGTATATGAAGTTCATCTCAGCCTTTTGACTGTATTTTGGTTTTTTTAACCCTACTTTAGGCAGTAGCTTTCAGGAATGCTAAGAAAGTGTTGATTGTTGTTCGGTCCTGTGTGGCGAAAGTTGAAACAAATGGTTGATATACTGTGGTCATGTAATTTATGTTAAGCTGGTCCTAATAAATTCTTGGGATACTATGTTTCCGTTGGATGTTCTTCGTATGGTGGATCGTGATTCTAAGTTAATGCCTTAAATTCCCTTCGGAATTTGCTTCAAAAAAAAAAAAAAAACCAGGCCATTCCTTACAGTATTTCTTCACAAATCATGATGAAATTTGGGACTGCAGCATTCAAGTATGAACCTCATTGATCTATGTACGTATGTCTTAGCTCCATTGATTTACTATTCTTTGAAACTGGATTATATTGACAACATCCTTCTCGATGGATTGTATTGACAACATCCTTCTCAAGAAAAAATATTTATATTGATAAAATAAAGTAAAATGACTTGCTCAATTTATATTGAGTAGGAAATAGCAGTCACTGAATTCGATTATCGACATAATTGATATGATGGGACACCTGGAAACATCTATGTGTTTTACCAGTGCCTTAAAATAGTGTCTTTAATATAGTGGTAAGGCTAACTTGTTATTCATGTTTAGAGTAGCATGTATAATCCGCCTGAACTTGAATTTTCTTCGGTAACTGCGACACTTTGCACGTGCTGTTGTTCTGTATACTGTATGTAGTAGTTAGTAGTAAGTCGAGACATTAGGGATTTCAAGGAATGAAGTAATGATATCATACTGGGACGTTTTAACATTCATGCTGGACTTCTGTGATTTAATTTGCATGTTGTCTTCAGGGAACTTTGCTAGCAATTGCTGGAGGGAGCAGCACATCGGTCAAGGTGTGGGACACTGCCACCTGGCAACTTGTTTCCACCCTAACAATTCCTCGTTCGGAAAACAGCAAACCATCTGATAAAAGTGCCACTAAGAAATTTGCCCTCTCAGTTGCATGGGGCCCAGACGGGAGACGGTTGGCATGTGGCTCTATGGACGGGACAATTTCCGTCTTTGATATGGATAGTCGTAAGTTTCTACACCACCTTGAAGGTCACCTCATGCCAGTACGGAGCCTCGTGTTTTCTCCTGTGGATCCTAGAGTCCTTTTCTCGGGGTCTGATGATGGGCACATACACATGTATGATGCCGAAGGAAAGAGCTTGATCGGGTCTTTGTCAGGCCACTCAAGCTGGGTTCTGAGCGTGGATGCAAGCCCGGATGGAGCTGCTATTGCGAGTGGGTCAAGTGATAAGTCGGTGAAGCTGTGGGACCTTGGCATGCGAGCCGCTGTACAGAGCATGACAAACCACACTGACATGGTTTGGGGTGTTGCATTTCGACCTCCTGGTGGGAGTGGATTACGGGCGGGCAGACTCGCAAGTGTTTCAGATGATAAAAGCATCTCACTGTATGATTACTCTTAAACTTGGTTATTTGTTCAATAGAATGATTTTCGAAAAATGGTGGTTTTGTTTTGGGATTTGTTTATTTGACCATGTAATGACATTGTTTATTTTGAAAAAAATTATTGATTGGAGCTTGCTTGAACCCGCTGTTTATGTGGTTCTCACTAGGGCCATTTTGCATATCTATCATGTTTGGATATCATCTAAATTGTACGGAGTATGATCGATCTAATCCAAGTATCCAAGTGCGGAGAGGTAAGGCCGTTAAGTGGTTTATCTAGTAGAATAGTAAGTAGAGTCAAAAATAAGGTTTAACGAAGTTGAGAAGGCATGATGCTCAGGTGATGTTTGTTCTGATAATAACAGTAGAATGGCTTTACAACGATAGTATTAGGTAATTTAACAAGGTAATGGATAATGACGAAGCAAGCGTTTCCTTGTAACTTATCCTTAATTCTTGCAATTTGGCGCCCCACAGTCTTAATCTTGTCATTCTTTAGCAAACCTTGTGATCCTATCTTGATTCTTTTGTTGACGACAAACTGGGGATCTTTGATACATACTTGTGTTTTTATTTGCTACTTGTTGTAAAATAATCAATGTTTGGAATCCCATGGATAATCAACAAGTCAAGTCTTTAACATGATTTGAATGGAGTAGTATGAATGGTCATTTAAATCAAAGAAAGAGTGTTAATAATAATGTACCGAGTATTATTAGATTACACCAATTTTGTTGAATTGCCTTTCTTTTGTATACTCCATTGATTTTAAATGGAACACCAATTTTAGGAAGGAAGTCCATCTTACTCAAACAAACTGTTAAACATTCAAAATCAGAGAATACTCAATCACTTTAACTGCGTTTTACATAAACAAATCAATAAAGAAAAGGGCAGACCAGTAACAAAGTTGCTATCTTTGTGAAAGCAGTTAGTTGTTACTTACGCTACTGGCACAAATTAATTATTTTTTGCATAAAGCCTCCCGGACTTCCTCTATTTCTCGTCATTTGTTTAGTTATTCCATTTTAGGATTTTTATTTATTCGTTTACCTTTCTATATTAGGAAATTTTTTTAGTGGGTAATTTAAACATACACATAATTCTCCCTCTCGTAGACAAATAATTGGGACGATAGTACTAGAAGGCTCAACTAAAAGATACAGGCCGCATGAAAAGTACAGTCCGTCTCATTGTAGACAGCCACTATCCGTCTAAAGCTGAAGACGGATAATGAACCTCTCACAAAATGCAAGTGAGAGAACAAGTGGGGATATCCATTTCCCACCCACTTGCACTATCCACTTATATTTTATAAGAGGGACACTATCTATCTTCAACTATCCGTCTACACATGAGAATTTGTGAGAAAAGTAATGAAATCATCCAATTAGATTGCAAAACACGGCTTATTTATGGGGTTATTACTTATTACTACAAGTGAAAGGGTAAGATTGATATTTTGGGTGAAGTAGAACATTATTAAAAATAAATCCGTCCAATCATTTATGTAACCGTAATACTTATCCTATCCTAATAAGGATTTGATGACTTAGAGTGCACTCAACGGCATCATTAGAAAATGATATTTTCACAATATAATGAATTATTTAGACCAAAATACCTAAAATTAATGAATTCTTTACATAATCTACAGGAAATGAGAACTTTGAAATCTCATGTAGCAAATGTGCCGCCTACATCATTTAATGATATTCTAATTTATGTATCGGGTTATTAAAAAATAAAAGGAATAGATAAAGATACTCTTACATGTTTTGAGGTTTACACGTTACCAAGATTTTAAAAAAATAGAAATTTCGACTAAAAATTTCCCTATTTTTCAGGTTACGATATTACATTACTAATTCGCTTTCCATTGTTTTCATTAAATTTATCGTTATTTATACAATTACAATGAAATGTCTTTATTGATAATGCACTATTTCTTATCTTATGAATGTTTGTATATTTCTAATGAGAATATATACCGAATACGTAGCTGAAAGGTTGCAATAATTCTTTTATATATATATATATATATATATATATAAATAAAGGTTATTGTAAAACCGTCAGTTACTTTGCAGAATTACTCCTAGCTCCACTAGCTACCATGATTTGGTAATAAAAACATCAAAATACTTTATCAATGATTTTAATATGAACCCGTTTTACCGGAGGCGTATGTTATTCACTTTCTAATCACCACAAATGGTTGATAGAAGAATAATTTTCAATTAACATTTAACAGGCGATGTTACTGTACACAAATTCTCATTTGTGACGTGTGTGCACGTCACAAGTTTTATGACGTGAGACAAACTTGCAAGTGGGAGAGGCAAGTGGGGAGAGGCTTATGAGACGTCAAAAAATTGTGACCCGTCACAAGCAAGACGGACTGGTTACTATAAGATCCTTACAAAACCGTAACAAAAGGGGCGGCGGTTGAACATGAGGTGGGTCAATAACAAAGGTACCTACCCACTTAAGAATTGAAGTACAAGTGTTTGAATACAAAAGCCAATTGAATAGACAAAATTACTTGTCAGCTTTACTGCTACCCATTAAGATGAAGTTGCCACATACTCCGTATTTACTTATTAGAGTCAATTTTGGTAAACTCGAAGGTGATTGGTTAATGTAGGTGGGTAGAGACTAATTAACCCAAGTGCCTTGCCGTACCAAAGTTCCCCTTTAGATTATGCTTGGTGTTTACACGTTTTAAGTAACTAATAACGTTTTATATTTCAGATTTTGACTACTATACTCTTTTCGGCACTTGAAATAATCAACTTTCGGTTATGACCAAACATAAAGTAAATCATTACCATAACTAAAACAAGGCAATAGCATCTCAATTAGCATAAGACGTACATGTAGTATGTTCTTGCAAATTTGGTACACCCTTTAGGCACAATACGCATTCGGTTTGTACCATCGGTTCCGTTGTTCCACCGGTGGTTCAGGGGTTGGGCCAATGGGGTTCAACTTCTCCTGGGCCATGAGTCTTTCTAGGACATATGTATAGGTACACCCTATGTCAATAAATACTCTAGAATTAGAGCGTTGTGGCCTTTTGGAAGTTCCTCCAAAAAATCTAATGGTCTGGACATGATTGGCACTAGCAGGTGCCTTAGGTTTAGAGGAAGAGGTTCCAAGGTACCCCTTCGGTTTGGCAGCTTCAGCAGCATGAAGGTCGTCTTCGAATTTCCTCCCACTACGAGTCAACTCTTTGAGTGTACTAAAATTTTGGTAATTCAACTCATTGCGGTAAGCAAGTTGGAGATTTTTCACGAACTTATCCACCATTTCGACTTCGTCGGGATTTTTGATCAATTTCACGCTTTCAGCGCGCCATCGGGCCAAGAAATCAGTAAAACCTTCTTTTTCCTTTTGGATCATAACCTTCAGAGTCCTCATGGTGGTTTGGATCTCTGCGTTGTCGATCGACATAATGTTTGCAGAACTTTACGGTGATGTCCTCGAACGTAGGGTAGTTTTTTAACTCGAGGTTGTAAAACCAAGACCTTGGATGTTCCCCCAAGGACTGAGCAAAGATGGCAGAGAGCATACTTGCGGGTACACCTTTCAAAGCAAGGTGTTCCTTGTAGGACCTAACATGATGAAGAAGGTCCTCCGTCCCCTTGAACTTTGGGATATCAGTAAGTACAAAGTTCTAAGGGAGCTCATCCTTAACCGGAGAGTAGGTCCTAGAGTTCTCGTAGTGGATGCTCTCCCCCTGAGAGAGCTTTAGTTTATCTTCAACGACCTTGAATCGTTTTTTGAACTCCGTCATTTCTGGTGAAATAGCATTTTCCCACTGATTTTCGTTTCGATGACACTCAACGGAGCCATCATCAATTCTATCGTCTCAGTAAGCTTAGAGACGACAGCTTCCATTATCTTCTTCCGGATTTGAGGCGGCCATTCTACAAGAAAATCCCGAACCAATCAATATCTGAATCAAAATCCCCTGCACAAAAAGGACTCGACTCACAGACTTGACCTTTGACTCAAACTGGCTCAAAGACGGACTTAGACCCGGGAAATGAGCTAAGTGACTTATTTGTAAGGGGTCTTACGTGTGGGATAATGGTCTTAGACGTAACAAGGACTATGACTCGACTCAAGCTAAACTTCTAGACTTAGACTTGACATTGACTTGGTGTGACTTACTCGTGATTGGACCAAACATGGTTCATGGGTTCAACCTAACGTCTCTAGTGTCCTAATAGATATGTTTCGTATTTTGACTTTGACCAAGTGATCGACATGCTTGACTTGGACCCAAGAGGTGGCTTGGGTAACCCACTAGGGTTGTGTACTGGCTAGACTTGACTCGAAACATATTCTATGTTCGGGTATGGTTTGGTGAAAAAAAAAACATTTCCAATTTGTTTCGAAAATGGAAGGTTGAACATGAGATTTTAAATGGGCAGCATGCCGGCTATAAAAAGGCTCATTTTGGTAAAAAAACCTACATCTGTTTCGGCAGCATTCCGAGTTGAAAACGTGCTTATTTGAGAAATGGTTTTTCGAAAAAACGGTTTTGAGAAAATGATTTGACATTTTCGAAAAAAGACACGGAGGACAAACACGTAGCACATAAGCATTCGCATATTAGTCATGCATGTCCTAAAATCTTTTAAGTCTCAGTTGATCCTCTAATTGGGTCTATGTCAATGTCCCACGTTATCAAATAAATCAAGCCTCCCATAAGCAGAAGTGTGCAATATGGTAAGAACTAATACTTGATGAACTCGGTGAAAACATCTTGATACTTAAACCGAGCATAGTGGACGTCACCTCCTAACCATTGAGATCGACCCAACAGGTGAGGTGGCCCTCCTAAAGTCTCAGAATGGGTAATGTATGTATGCAAAAACGATTACAATGTTAGCCCTATTAGCCATCATTTTCCTTTTCAAGTTTCACACTCCCCAGTGGAGTCGCCAAAATGTGGATGTGGGATTTCGGTCATCCACGGGATTTTTGAAAAATGTTTGGAGTCGCCACCGAATTTGAGGAAATTCGGAAGTAAAAAAGATTGGATTCATTGTGAGGGTACGTGATGGGAAGCCTATTAATAAGACACCCACTCCCGCCCGTTGCAAACAACGGCCTCTACTTGGGACTATGATGACTAATTGGATAAGACTATAATCGCTATATAAAAGTGCAAACATCATTTTAATCCTAGCACGTGAGCATAGTTTCTAATCGTTTAATGCATTAAACTATTTGTCCAAGTTGTTTTTACCATGTGAGGTTGATTTAACTATACTAAGAAAGCATTCACAATATGGCTTAGGGGAAATGGGAGCAATTTGACACTACCTATTACAACCCAGACGATTCTCGTCGACTTGATTTGCAAACAATTGAATTAAATACAACTCGATCTAATTACAATTGCTAAAGGGACACGACATACACTAGCTTATTCTAGACTTCGAAAATTGTGCCAAAGATAAGGTCATGACTCACATGGACTTCGTCCTTGACCACATCTTCACTTGTTGCACATTTGCGTTGGTTTAGTTAGTAAAATACTTTGATTTTACTAATTAAAAAAAAGGTTTTGTAAATTCATTTTTGACATAGACTAAAAGGAGACGAACATGACCCATAGGCTTAAAATGATTACAATAAATTACAACGATTAATTACTATTACAATTGAAATCAACCGCAATAACTAAGCAATAAATAATAGGAACGAGAGAAAAGAGGAGAGGAGAGTCGGGATTATTTTGCACTATCAACTTACATGTAAATTTGGACACCACTTGGGATCCCGTATGCAAGTGTTAATAGAAGGCGCGTCGTCGACGATTTTTAAACAAAACAATTACGAATAAAACAATGTCGAAATTCAATTTCAAACACGGTTTTGTGAACTTCGTGCAACGATTTTCAAACTCAGATTGTGACTTCGTTTCTAATTTCGTTTTAAAAGATGTTCTGGGATCGTGGGACTCCAAATTTTTCTTTTATGGCAAAACACCAGAACAAAAAAATGCTTTGAAACAAGAAAAAAGAATGAAAACAGAATCTGTCCAAAAACGCGATTTTTGAATGAAGTTGTGCAACGATTTTCAAATAACGATTGTGACTTCGTTTCTCGATGAAAATTCGTTTTAAAAAGATGTTTTAGAATCATGGTAATCCAAAATTTTGAATTAGCTCAAGAAACCAGAACAAAAAATATTTTAAAATGAAGAAAAACGAGTGAGAACATGAGCAGTCCAATACTCGAGAAAACACGAACTAGAGTGCAAAACTTTGCTCTAAATCTCGTCTATTCTTTTGTGTGGACCTTGAGGAAATTATCTGGGTATGAGGGGAGTATTGTGGGCGATTCTTACGTGAGGTTTGAGAGGCGGAGTTAGGGTTTGTGAGCGAAAGAAACCGTGTCCTTTCACTTGTGAAGTGAGACGGGTATTTATAGAGAAATGGAGGGAGGGTGCATCTAGGGTTAGGGTAGCTCGTGAATGGCTTGGAGAGGGAGTAAATGAACTTAGACGAGATGTGGGTGCGAATGGAATTTGAGTCGATTTTTCGGTAAAAAAGGAAAGGATAATGAGAGGATAAAATCTTTCGGTTTTGAGGGATTTCGTGAGCTGGTTGTATGGGAAAAATATCTCCTTAAACTTGGGAAATAAGCTAAGAAAAATAAGGTTGGGAAGTAGTGGGCATGGGCTTCGAAGAGAGGACCAAGTGTGCTCTGTTTTTCCGCCGAAAAACAGAGAGTGTCGGGTGGGTTTTTGGGTTGGTTTTAGGCTCGGTTTGGGCATGGGTTAGGGCTAGGATAGGTGACGGGTTGATCGGCTAGGTGTGGTTAGGAGGCTAGGTTAGGTGGTGGTGGACATGGGTGGTGTTTGGTGCGGGTTTGGAGTTCGAGAAACATAGTATCGGGTCGGTTATGGGTGAGGTTTGAATGTGGGTTATGGCGGGGAAAGGGAAGGGGAAAGGTGCTGGCATAGGAGGCTCGAACTTGGGATCAAGTGATGAGAGGTTTGGCCACGTGAGCCTCTTGGGTTTCGTGCGAAGTTTGCTCCAAAAAACGAGTTAAAAACCGTCTCAAAATCGAGCTCAAAAGTCGCTTTAAATCTAATTTTTCAAATTAAATAAAAAGCGATAAATCGTAAATGTCACATTTTTTTTCAAATAAACTTAAAATAAAAACTTTGAAATAATTTATTTTTCAAATAAATTATAAGAGCTTTAGATTTTAAATAAACTCGAAAAATACAAAAACCAATTTAAATGATAAAACCAAATAAATTATAAGAGGTTTAGCTTTAGATTTTAAATAAACTCAAAATAAAAACAAATAATTTAAATTTCATTTAAATGATAAAACCATCAAATTGAGTAGTGTAAATAGACATGTGTCCTATCTTCATTGGGTGTTGGACGAGATCTCTGTAAATTTCAATATCGACGGATACGGGTTTCTACAACTTTATACATAAAGTCATTAGAAACACGAGATTCAAACATATATGGAGTATGTCGTATAATTTTTATTTAAGTAATTGTGTTGATTCCGGTCAGGGCATCTTTATTATTTTTAATTCTCTATTGGAATGAGTATATCCGTCATAATTTTGTGTGATCGGTCAAATATTATCCACATGAGTAGGTAAAATAAAGATTAGAGTAGATAGGAAATCATAAATAACTAATTTATCCATGTGAATTTTACCCGTGACTTGGTGGTAGTCGATGAGAATTTGTGCTTTATTATACTAATCACAAAAGATGAAACTCGAGTACACTAGCTAGACCCTACAATATCCATTATCTCACTAATTAAAACCTTTTAGTGGCTTTATATACGGAACTAAATCCGTTGCTTCTAAACAAGTTTTCTCATCACAGTCACATAATCCACATTAGACTACTCCAGAAACAGTAAAACAACAAAACAAAACAAAACAAAAGAGAAAAAACATGAAGATGAAAAACATGAACAATTTATCATGTTTATGTCTCTTGTTAATCTCATTCTGCTCAATTTCTGCCGCCAGAATTAGACCATTAATTCAAAATCATAATAACAACTTGTTATTTACTCCCAAATATAACAAAATTTATGACACTTCCAACTATGGCAAACTTCAGCTTGCCAATGGATTAGCTCAAACCCCTCAGATGGGGTATTTTTTCGAATTCTTCTTTTATTTCCTCATCATTTTGAATTTTACTCCCTCCGTTCGGTTGAATTTCATATGTTTGTTCAGTATATGTGCCATATAATTCTAGTCAAACGTATGGAATTCAACCGAACAGAGTGACTAATTTTAATTCATGCATGCCCATCTCTTTAATTTTTGTTATTGTTTTGGTCAAAGTTTTGATTTTTGAATCATATATACTTGTTGTTTACTTCAAATCGATAATGGTTTTTTGTGATCATGGGGTTGACTTCAAGTTTGATTAGTTTCCTTATTTTTACGGTTTGTAATTTGTTAAACTAGATTAATTCTGCTTAGATTTTTTTTTTTAATTGCAAAGGGAACCAAAGGACGATTTTGATGCTGACGGGATTCGAACCCACAACTCATGACTTTACCATCTAAGCTACATGACATCGACTTAGATTCAAGTTCATATGTTTGACCTGCAATTTTTGATTTGATTATATAGTAAGCTAATTGTATGGTTTAATGTGATGATGTGCAGATGGAATAGTTGGAATTTCTTTGCCTGTGATATTAATGAAACCCTCATCAAAGAAACTGGTATTCATATTCTTGACTTTGTTATTAGCATTGCATGTTCTGATTAATTTCAATATTTGAATAATAAAATCATGGTTATGATTCTTGACCGAAAATTAGTTTATTTTAATGGTTGATATTAGACAAACTGACTTGACTCTTGATCTTTCACATTGGCAGCCGACGCGCTCATTTCAACGGGATTGGCTGATTTGGGATACAATTATGTAAATATTGGTGAGATTTTTCGCAGTCCTTTCGATCTTTCTTCTTTTGTTTTTTGTATTCTGTTGATGTACTCATTTAGTGCTTTGGTTGCAGATGATTGCTGGTCTAAAGCAACGCGAAATTTAGAGGTCAGCAAATTCTTACAATACTTCTGAAATCGCCATCTTTGTAACAATTTGATGGTTTTTGTTGCATATTAATTTTCCATTTCAAATAGCTATGTTCTTTGGCCGATGAAATGATAGAATGAAGCCAAAATGACTCACTTACCTCCCCTTCTTTTTTGAGAAGTAGCTCATGACTATTCAAATCTCGACAAAGTCTTCATTGAATTTCACTCGGAAACAGCCCCTTTGTATTTTTTGAATTTTGAAACATATGATTTGTACATCAAACCTCGGCTACCTTGCTATAGGTGGGACTGCAGGAGCTTTTGAGGCCTTGGTGTGATCTTCTTTGTTTTTATTAGAGATACAATAACAAAAATGCCTTGGTCCTAAAAGGAATTGGGTCAGACAAATATATCAGCATTAGAGCCCAAACTTTGGCATTGTTCACATGCCTTCTTCTCAATGCTTGTTCTCCATAATGCAGGGAAAGCTGGTACCAGACCCAAAGACGTTTCCTTCTGGAATCAAGGCACTTGCAGACTATGTTCACGCCAAGGGTCTCAAGCTTGGTATCTATTCCGATGCTGGGTATGGTACTCCTACATGCCTTAATTTTGATAAAGAGTAATCAGTTTTGTATGCACTATTATTTGATATAGGCCATGAGGTCAATCTCACTAATTCAAAATTTTTATCACAGGGTTTTTACGTGCCAAGTTCGTCCAGGGTCTCTGTTACATGAAAAGAATGATGCAGCACAGTTTGCTTCTTGGGTCAGTATCCGCTTTTTGTTCTAGCTTTACAATTTACTTGGCTCACTTTTGATGCATACTACCTAGCGGCTTTCACTTTTCTTTTATTTGATGCAGAAGGTCAAAAAAAGGAATTTTTGAATAGCATATCGAGTAGAATTGTGTTTTCTTTTTTGAATGAATGTCTAGTAAAGCTTAAGCTGAAGAAAAACCTAATAACTTTATATTTATGTTTCGAACCCTTTTATACAGCGTATTGCTTACTCTATGAGGTAGCAATAGTTACTGGAATAGTATAGCGAAACTTTTGAAAAGATCCGGGGCGCACTTATTTGTGCTGTGATAGGATCGCCTTTTATACGACAAATATACATTCAGCTAGTAAGCTGAATGCACTATTAAATATATACATGACTTTTATA
Source organism: Silene noctiflora (assembly GCA_009801015.1). Classification (NCBI taxonomy): domain Eukaryota; kingdom Viridiplantae; phylum Streptophyta; class Magnoliopsida; order Caryophyllales; family Caryophyllaceae; genus Silene; species Silene noctiflora. Next base: position 42,732 of record VHZZ01009567.1, on the reverse strand, counting down.
CGAAGTATTATCTGATCTAAGTGGACTCGTTAATACTCCGTATCGTTAGGGGTAATTAGGCGGACGCTCTAATCTAGATACTGGATAATTGGTAAAGCTGCATAAGTACTACCAGGATTGTAGCTCGATTGTTGTATTTGTGTAAGCTTTTATACGAACCTAAGTGAAATTTGTAGACTAATTTCAATTTTGATGTGTACGTTTTTCTTAAAATGTAATTCCTTATGCGCTTCGCTTCCTCTGAAGTCTGAACTCACAAATAACGCTTTGATTGACATAACTATAACAACTGTTTACGTTTTGGATGCAGCCGTTACTTTGAATAATCGTTGCATCTCCTTTGCCTTCTTATTCATGTTAAATTCATTTATACCTTTACTTTGCTATTTTCAGGGGGTGGATTACCTAAAGTATGACAACTGCTACAATCTGGGCATACCACCAAAAGAAAGGTCTATTACTATCCAATGAACATGGCATATTATATACATTTGTGTACGAGTCTTGAATTGTTCGTGTCATTTGTGAGCTCAGATACCCTCCCATGCGTGAAGCACTTAACGCCACTCAGCGCCCAATTTTCTACTCACTTTGTGAATGGTAATCCAACTTCATTTTACAGAATTTTAATTTGATGAATTATTAGAAAACAGCGAAATAAAGTATTCCGTCTTTAATTTTATGCAGGGGAGTCGATGACCCTGCTTTATGGGCTGATCAAGTTGGGAATAGCTGGAGAACAACTGATGACATTAATGATTCATGGGCTAGGTTACCACACTTAACTTCACTGTCTCGTCTGTAACATTTCCTCGGATGAGTGTTTATATATAATACTCTACTTCTCTGCTTAAGCCTTAATTAGCAACTTTTGCTGACATAACTTCTACTTTGGCCACTCAGCATGACGAGTATTGCTGATATCAATGACAAGTGGGCATCCTATGCCGGTCCTGGTGGATGGAATGGTAAGCTTGTGATCATATACATCATTTAATGGATTATTAGCGTTAATAGACCTATTGGATTGGTTGGATTTGGCTGGGTTAACAGGTCGGATCAACAGATCCAAACTTTGAAACTGCGGCCTTTTTGGAATCGGGTTATTTTGGGTCAGGAGTAAAGATTTCGGGACCATCCCTAGGAAAGCATGTGAATCGGGTTTGTTGGGTCAGGTCATTTCTTTTGAGTCCCTTTGAACATTTTTTAACCAATGTGTTCTTTGTATTGTCATTCTGGTTAGATCCTGATATGTTGGAAGTTGGCAATGGAGGGATGGGTTACCACGAGTATCGCTCACATTTTAGCGTTTGGGCCTTAATGAAGGTGCTGTACTTATTGACTCTGATCCATAACAATGAATTTTAATAGCTATTACTGATCCTTTTCTGAATCTATAGGCTCCTTTGTTGATTGGTTGTGATGTGAGAAACATGATTGCTGAAACAAAAGAGATCATTGCCAACAAGGAGGTGATCGCCGTGAACCAAGGTATTGCTAATGCTACACCATCAATTGTTTTTGATCCTTATCCTACTTTCAATTTTGTCAAAGTAAAATGATGTAAATTTGACCATTACAGATCCCCTTGGTGTCCAAGGAAGGAAAATTCATGCTTTTGGACCTGATGGTTGTCAGCAGGTTTGGATTTACCTTGAAGTACCTGGTTGCGAAATTTCTGTGCCTTGTATCTAGCGGAATTTATATTCCTAACTAGGGAAAAGGCAAAAATTTAAAACATTTGGTTCTTGGTTCATTAGTATTCCTTAGATGGAACCAAAGACCACTAAACTCGAAATTTGGAATATGATAGAATAATTTCAAATGACTCACCAAGTGATTGTTCTATATATTATATGTCGTTTGGATTGGTCTGATACACATTGTGTATCGGTTGCAGGTATGGGCAGGTCCTCTGACTGGAAACCGGCTAGCTGTTGTGCTTTGGAATAGATGCTCGACTTCTGCCACCATATCTGTTGGCTGGGATATACTGGGAATTCAGTCGTCTATCAGTGTTTCCATTAGAGACTTGTGGGAGGTACTCTAGCTGCTTTCAATTCCTTTCTGGAAGTTTTGACTTGCAAAAAAGAAAAAGGAACATAATAATAGGTGTATGAAAATGGAAATTAGTGAAACATGTCGGTTCAGAAAGTATAATGACCATCAATAATACACTCATAGAAAAAGAAAGAGTCGTAGATAACTTTATCTGCTCGTGAGTCGGTGGCTTTGCTGAGGGTTCGGAGCATTAAGCTTGGCATGCTCCTGTATAAAAACTGCATGTCATGTACTCTGGTATATTTTATTCCGACCCTAAGGAGTAGGCCTCCGGTACCCATGTTGGGCTCTCGACACACAGCTACCACTAAAATAAAATCATAAATAATTAAATAAGAAGAATCTGTGGGAACTTATTACAAGTGAGACCGAGTAAAAGTCTGAGTGAGTCATTGTCGTAAGAGTGACCTAATGAGAGGCCTTTTTTTCCTGGTTACAGCACAAGGATGTTGCAGCAGATGCAGTATCATCATTCGGTGTTCAAGTTGAATCTCACGGTTGTGCTATGTACGTTTTCACTCCACAAACGGGAACACACTCAGCTATGTAGTTCTGTTTATGTGATATAATCGCCATTGTTTGGAAGGATATATGTATTGTTAAGTCATTTTCGTGTGTGTAGTATAGAGCTGTTTGTAATGGTGCGTTGTGTAATTTCGTAATAGCCAAATGCATATAGCAGACTCAGAAGTTGGGCATTTTATAGGACCAAAATGAGCTGTAGAACGCTGAGGAGTCTGTTTTGTAAAGTATACGTATTGTTTCATTTGCCAAATTAGCTGGATAATTTATCAATTTCACTTGGAACATTTATGGATTCGCGTCTTTATGTTTTTTAATAATTTGGTATACACATTGTTTGGATGGAGGATTTGTGGGAAGACTACAGGATGAGGAAGGCGAGGGAAAGTGCAGAATGCGATTTAGAGTTCCAGTGAGCAAGAAATTGGCAAAAAGCAGAGTCAAGGTTACGACTTCCCGCTAAGAAACAAGCCACATGCATCGACCCTCACTTAAGAGAATGAACCCGAAAGGTAAAACTATCATTAATTAAAACCACTAAAGATTATCGAAAACTCACGACATGTTACTTGTTGGCCTAATATTGGTATACTCCTATTTTAATCAATGTTAGCTCTAATCAGTATGATAATGAAATATGAAATCAAAGCACGGAAGCATTGTTTAGCAGCACTTAATCGAGTCGACATGTATGAAGAAGATAATCCACGCAACGTATTTGCATATTCTTCAATCTCACGTCTCCTCCATAATCATCATTTCCACACCCTAGTCACTCTCAGCTTAATCTTAGTGACATTATACATTTATACATATCTGAAAGAGAGGGCGAGATCTTTTGAACTAGGAAACATCCGGTACGTAAGAGAGAATTGGATTGTGACTTGTGAGCAAAGACGGCCAAAATATCATTTTGTACAACTAAGGTTATAATTCTGGGTCAATTTTTTTGAGCTTTTAAAATTTTTGATTTACGTTTTAATTTTTTAGGTGTCAAAATTAAAATCTTATTGAGTTTATACTTTATATATATTATTTTTGAATTTCAATATAATATTTTGAGTTAAAATTTTCTTATAAAGACGCTTAGATTTTTTTCAATAAAGCTCGTGAAATGTATATATAAGCTCAAATCCTTTGCTATAAAGCTCTCTCTATACTACCAGATGTATACATCTGGTTGTACAGTCCACTAATTGCTATACCTACCAAATGGATCAATTGAATCGGGTTTGGGTTGGTCCCGATCATTTTGGATTTGTAGGATTTCGGTTTAAAATGGGCTGGATCAGGTCTTTTCAGGTTCAGTGAATTTCGGATATGTTATTATCAAGTTATTTAGGTATAATGGTTAGTTTGGAACAATAAACATTCATATCGGATTATATTTATTCAGGAAAATTCAAGTTACGGGTCAATTTCAGGTCCTCGGTTATTCGGGTCTGATCCATTTTGTCAATTCTAAACCTTTTAACTTTGCACAGCTCAAGCCTTTAAATTGGGCCAAAAAATTTCAAAATGCATGACGAAGCTCAGCTTTTGACCCACAGTGTGATGGCCCATTTCATAGCGGAATCTAATGTACGTGGTTGGGTTGTGATGGGCAGTGACATACATCCCAAGTTCCACCCTGGCCCATGTGACAGATGCACAAAATAACCCATCAAATTTCCTACTTGTAATTTGCCGCTTAAATATACCGTCTTAGTGTCTTACACATCATACATTGTCCGATCTTACAACTCAATCCAAAATGAAGGAAGAAGAAAGAAGGCAAGGGCAGCACCATAGTCCATAGCTCACCTCTAGTGCTTTGTGCGCATTTACATTACACGGGAATTAAACTTAATTAAATCTGATTTATGTATAGGAAGAATTGAAGAAATACCATGAATGTCAGATGACCTTAAATTTGAGATAAAGAGTTATATGCTAAATTTGCTCTTTTTTATGCTTGACTTGCTCATGGGAATCATAATATTAGTGTTCATTCAGGGAATCATAATATTCTTCTTTTACCCAACTAACTACAAGTGCAATCATAAACAAATTTACCCATTTACGGTGCTCTACCTTAACATTTAATTCAACACCAACCATAGTGCTCCAACCATTAACAAATTTCCTATTATGCCAATTGCTTTTACATTAACATGACTTGTAGATTTCAAGTTATTTCTCACAAAATTTACTTTATTTAACTTTATTCACTTGGGGACTCAAAATTTTAGTTTTAGCAAAGAGAGATACATATAACCATATAGAGCATGGACCAAGTGTCCACATCTTTGAGAAGAGGGTGTTTCTCCTCTTTCCAATGGAAAATCTACTTGTGGTTTTAGGATCCTCTCCATTTTGTGCAAGAAATATAAGGTTTGTTATTGAATTAACGATCTAAATTAAATGATATTTCTTCTGTCCCGATTATTTATTTGTTTACCTATTTCTTTTTTGGTGTCCCAGTTAATTGTTTACCTTTCTATATTGGGAATACTTTTGTTGATAATTTGATCTTTCACACTCAATTTGGTCCACTTGTCATCTACTAATTAGCCATCAAAGTAAATGTGGTTGATTAGGCATTTAGGCTATGTTTGATAAGACATTTGAGGTACCTTATTTCACGAAAGTATATTATTTGACCAAAGTTTGAGTTAACCTTTTTTTTTATTTTTTTTTTAAATAAGTGTTTGGCAAGTACCTTATTTAAACAAATAAGATACCTGGAATAAAATGATACATAGGTAACATTCGGGAAATAAGGTACCTGAAATAATGTTTTTGTTTTTTACGCTTCCAATCTATAATATTTTATAATTGTGTATCATTTTACATCATTTTACCAAAAATCAGCTATCTTTTCAGCCAGTTTGTTAAACATTTTTTATATAAGTTATCATATTAGCTCTTAATTTTCAGCTACGTTATCAACACAAATACTATTATACAACTGGTTGTACAAGTGCATTGTACAACCATAACCAATTTAACTTAACTTATGTGTATTTTTTCGAGCTTTTATAATTTTTGATTTATATTTTAATTTTTTAATGCCAAAAACTAAAATCTAGTTGGGCTCATATATATTATTTTTGAGTTTCATTATAATTTTTTAAATTCAGTATTTTTATAGTGGAGCTCGGATTCTTTCAAATAAAACTTGTGATCTATAGGTCTAAGCTCAAGTAAACACATTATAAAGCTCGGGTTCTATTCTGTACAACCAATACAATTGGTTGTCTAGTTTACTTACTGCATTATCAACCACCTTTTCAGATTTTAGCTATATTTTCTGCTAGTTTTACCAAATAGAGCATTAGTTTCCTTAATCATTCGACTCTTTTTATGGATGTTTTGATTTCTTAATTATTTTTACTTTTTAAAAATTTCATTTTTAGATAATCACCATTAATTAGTATTTTCATTTTTTTATATCTAATTAGTGTTAACTAATTTATAATATTCAATTATTCATAATGTTTACTAGTTAGTTTTTTTTTTTTTTTTCTTTTTCAAATTAAATATTAAAGTATTACTAAATACTTCGTATATTTTATGATATAATTTGAGAAATTTGGAATTTATAATTTATAATGATTTAACGACGTTACGATTGACATAATGTAGACCAAACATGGTGCTATTATTTAAGGCAAATTTAACAAAAATAACCCAACGTTTGTCAAGTATTCTGAAAATAACACAACCTTTTGATTTTAACAAGAATAATCCAACTTTTGCTTTTATGCTACAAAAATGTCCCAACATCTTACTTATATTTCTTAAATAATATTTTACTCATATATTACTCAATTTATTAACTTATTTACCATATTTTGCAAAAGTAATTATATAAAATTATGAAAAATAATTTCAAGCAAATTTTAAAAGCGGAAAAAATAGGAAAATATTTCTAGTGTTGTTCAAAATCTTAAAAGACATAAATTATATGGTTTAAAAAATTATTATTTTTCCTCAAAATACTAGGTTTATAGAAAAAAAAAATCAAAAGTATATCTCAGTACTAATTTAAAATATCTCCTATTTCTTTCAATAAGATTATTTATTTGATTTATCAATAAATTTCCATTGATAAATTAAAGAAATTATAATTTTTATAGTTTTTTGGTAATGATTTTTTTTAAGTATATGATATTACAAAATAGACTTTTAATATTTATGTAATTATTTTGCAAAATATCCTTACTCAATATTTGGTAAAAATTTGTTATAGGTAAGATTTTGGGATATTTTTGTGACAAAATACAGAGGTTGGGTTCTTATTGTTTAAGTTAAAAGGTCGAGTTATTTTTGTAACACGAATCAAAGATCGGGTTATTTTTGTTAAATTCGTCATTATATAATACTCAAACCATATTGACAATTGATTTGAGATGAAGTTGCCTACCATTATACACTCCTAAGTGACCACCATGCATTATAATAGTTGGCCACTAAGATCTACTTGTTAGTGACCATTACATAACCACAACAATTTTCGAAATTATATCATTAAGCATTATAATAATTATCAAATAATTATTGTTTCTTCAAAATAAATTTATGCACAAATAACCTTTATACGAATAGTTAGGTAAAATCATATGCTAATGGTGTAAAACCCTATTAGGCCGAGTCAGGCCCACTATGAGTTAGGGTTATATCCCGCTTCTTTGTATTGAGTTAGAGTTATATCCCGCTCCTTTGTATTTATATCTGGTTTGGCTTAATGAAATGACACAACATTACCAATACACAAATAAACGATCTAAACTTATCATGGTATCAGGCTCCTGGTTCCTTTGTCAACCCTAATTTCTTCTTTCCTTCTTCTTTCGTTTGCTCTTTCGTCTACTCCTTTGTTCGACGATAAAATCCATGCTCTTAAATCCCAACTTCACGATTGTCACCAATCGAAAGGTATGACTTTTACTTCCTATTTTGGTATATTAAAAGCCTTGTGGGATGTCATTGCCTGTCACGAACCTCCTTTTGCTTGTACTTGTGGCCGCTGCTTGTGTGGTATAAATAAGGAAGCTTTGGCTCGTCAGGATTCAGAACGACTTCATAAGTTTCTTATGGGGTTGGATCTTTCACTTTATGGTAATCTTCGCTCCCAACTCTTATCTCTCGATCCTTTGCCATTTATTAATCGTGCTTTTCAGTTGGCTTTACAAGAAGAACGCTTTGTGGGTGGGTCTGCTTCGACCTCTGCTGAGCCCTCGGACGCTATGGCGTTTGCCGTTCGTCCTTCTTCTTCTTCCACTTATTGGCGCACCCTTCGAGACTTAGAAAAGCAGGAGCGAAAGAAACTTGTGTGCTCGTATTGCATCGGTTCTGGCCATGAAATTGGTTCTTGTTTTATTAAATTTCAAAAGTTTCCTGACTGGTGGGGTGATCGTCCTCGGACGATCGATGAAGTTCGTACTCGGTCTAGGGCTCGTTCAGGTGCTGCTGCCTCTTCTTCTGCCACATAGGTCCCTGCCAAGGCCAATGTTCTGACGTCCTACCCTTCATGAGACCGTCTTTCTGGTATGTCCTTTAATTGGATTATTGATACAGGGGCTTCACATCATGTAACCGGTGATATTACTTGGCTGACTGACTCGCACTCAATTCCTTCTCGGCCGGCCAGTTTTCCAAATGGACATACCGTCGTTTCCAATCTTGCTGGAACCGTTTGGTTAAGCGACTCGTTACAGCTTACCAATGTTTTATTTGTACCAAGTCTCACGTGCAATTTATTATCTATTACACAACTCGTTGCTGCGACTGGTTATACCTTGATCTTCACTAACCAATCTTGTCATATACAGGCCCCTTCATTGAAGACGAGGATTGGAGTCGGTGAGCTCAGGGATGACCTCTATTTTCTTCGTGTGGTGGGACGGTCCACTGCTGTTCATGGGGTGAGCGCTGCAACTTCTTTTGATTTGTGGCATATGCGTCTTGGGCATCCATCAAATAAAGTCGTACATTTACTTCTTTCTGTTAGCAAACTTGATATTACAGTGGATAGAGCTTGTGATGTTTGTCACCTAGCTAAACATAATCGTTCTAGTTTCAAATTGAATTCTAATAAAGCATCAGACATTTTTGAATTAATCCATTGTGATTTATGGGGTCCCTATCGTACTCCATCCACTTGTGGCGTGAAGTATTTTTTGACTATTGTGGATGATTGTTCTCGAGCTGTGTGGGTTTTTATTATTTATGATAAAACGGAAGTCACACCTATGTTTATGAATTTCTTAGCTATGGTGTATAATCAATTTTATAAGCGGGTAAAAAAGGTCCAATCCGACAGTGGGATTGAATTTCAATGTATGGCTGATTATTTTCTACAAAATGGCATTCTTTTCCAGACCTCCTGTATCGGTACACCACAACAAAATGGCCGGGTTGAACGAAAACACCGTCATATCTTAAATGTCGCTCGAGCTCTTTTATTTCAAGCTAATCTTCCGACTGTTTTTTGGGGTGAAAGTATTTTGACCGCCGCTTATCTCATTAACCGTACTCCATCTTTTTTACTTCACAATAAAACACCTTATGAACTCTTGTTTAACAAAGCTCCGTCTTATGATAATATTCAGATCTTTGGCTGCTTATGTTTCGCTCATAACCAGCTTACTCATGGTGATAAGTTTGCTCATCGTAGTCGTAAATGCCTCTTTCTCGGGCATCCTTACAATAAAAAAGGTTGGAGGGTCTATGACCTCGCTACTGGGGACATTTTTATATCTCGTGATGTTCGGTTTTATGATCACTCTTTCCCTTATTCACCGTCCCCTACCCCTAACATTCCCGTCCCCACTCCTTCTCCTCTTGTGGGTGGCGAGGATGTTCTCCCAACTCCTTCGTCACAATCTGGGCAAGGTGAGGGAGCTCACGAGGATACGGGTATTGGTGCTGAAGTTCGGGATGATGTTGTTTCTGTAGAGGGCGATGGTACAAATGCTCCTAGTGACCCCGAGCCACTTGGGCGCGGTCATCGCCTCAAAATACCGTCCGCCAGGCTTCGCGGTTTTGTTGTTGGCACGACTGATGATCCCACCACACCGCCGTCATCCCCTGATAGCTCCGCCTCTTCCTCGTATTCAGATACACCCTACGCCCTTGCTAATTATCTTAATTGCAATAAGTTTTCTACAACCCACCGTCACTTTCTTGCAGCAATTACGGAAGGCATTGAACCTCCTTGTTTCCGTGTTGCTCTTTCTGATCCTAAGTGGTGCCAAGTTATGTAAGATGAAATTTCTGCTCTTAAAAATAATGGTACTTGGGAATTGATGGATCTTCCAGTGGGTAAGAAAGCTCTTGGATGCCATTGGGTATATAAAATCAAATATAAGTCCGATGGTCAGATTGAACGTTATAAGGCTCGGTTGGTCATTTTCGGCAATCACCAGGTTCAGGGCATTGATTTTGGTGAGACTTTTGCTCCAGTTGTTAAGATGGTCACTATCCGTACTTTTCTAGTAGTGGCGGCTATTCACAAATGGGAACTTCATCAGATAGATGTTCATAATGTCTTCTTACATGGTGATTTATCCAAGGAAGTTTACATGCGCTTGCCACCGAGTTTTAGCAAATAAAAGGAAGGTAAGGTTTGTCGACTGCGCAAATCATTATATGGGCTTCGACAGGCTCCCCGATGTTGTTTTTCTAAGCTCGGTGCCGCTCTCCGCGCCTATGGCTTTGTTCAATCCTACTCTGATTATTCTCTTTTCAGTTATGCTCAAAATGAGGTATGTCTTCACGTTTTGGTTTATGTAGACGATCTCGTTATTGCCGGCAATCATACAACAGCTATTGCATCATTCAAAACTTATCTCAGCAGTTGTTTTCATATGAAAGATCTGAGTTCGTTGAAATATTTTTTGGGTATTGAGGTAGCCCGTAACTCCGAAGGCATTTTTCTTAATCAACGCAAATATGCGTTGGATATTATCTCCGAAGCTGGTTTGCTTGGTGCCAAACCCGCAGCCACACCTATCGAACAACATCATCAGTTGGGCTTGGCTACGGGTGAGTTCGTCTCTGATGCCGAGTCATATAGACGTCTTGTAGGGCGGCTCGTGTACCTCGCTGTCACGCGACCCGACCTTGCTTATGCGGTTCATGTTTTATCCCAGTTCCTTAATAAACCCCGCAAAGAACATTTGGATTCTGCGGTTCGGGTGGTAAGATATTTGAAAGGCAAACCAGGTCAAGGTATATTACTGCGTTCTGATAGTGCCTTATCTATTTTTGGGTGGTGCGATTATGATTATGCGGGGTGCCCATTAACCCGTCGGTCTGTCTCGGGTTGGGCAGTCTTTCTTGGTGATTCGCCTGTGTCTTGGAAGACAAAGAAGCAACACACTGTCTCTCTTTCTTCTGCAGAAGCCGAGTATCGTTCCATGGTTGCTGTCTTGTGTGAGTTAAAGTGGCTTATGGGACTTCTCTCTAGTTTGGGAGTTTCCATTTTCTCGGCCTATGCAGATTTTCTCTGATAGTCAATCGGCTCTTCATATCGCTCAAAATTCGGTTTTCCATGAACGAATGAAGCATATTGAAGTCGATTGTCATTTTATTCGAGATGCTATAGCCGATGGCCTGGTTACTACCTCACACGTTGACACACGTTCTCAAATTGCCGATATTTTTACCAAGGCTTTGGGTTCTGCCCAATTTGATTTTCTCCTTCACAAACTGGGCGTTCTTGATTTACACGCTCCAGTTTTAAAATTTATTTTTATATTAGGCTAAAGTAGGTAAAGCAGGGATTGATTAATGTACAAAAATAATTAAGAACGTGGACTTGTTAATAGGTTAAGAAGAAAAATAGAATATTTTAATGAAGGAACCAGGGTTACAAAACCTACGAATAAACATGGTTAAATATAGTGGCATTCCATTAAGAGTGTTTTGAATGGAGGTATTTGGAGGGAAAGAAAATGGAGGGAGAGTAGGAGATTTAAAATCTCTTGTATGGATAACAAATAAGGGCGCGAAAGGGATCCATTTTCCCTCCTCTAAGTCAAATCAAAGTCTCTCCATCGTAAGGAAGATTTAGAGGAAAATTGTATACAAACATCCACATCCATTCCCCTTCCCTTTTCTCTCCTTCCCTTTCCCTTCCCTCTTTCTCTTTCCATCTCCTACTTTTCTCCAGTAAATAGACTATACATCTGATGTATTACAAATTTACAACTGGTGGTATATTTTATAAGTTTTATAATAAGTTTTTGAGTTTCGATTATAGATTTTGAGGTTTAATATAAAGTTTCTGAGTTCGTTCGCTTAAACATTAAGCTCAAAAAATTATAATATAACTAAAAAACATTACATATAAGCTCAGTTTTTTTAGTTTTGACGTCAGAAAATTAAAATGTACTCCGGAACTCATAAAATTCAAAATCCCAAACATTAGATGTTATATGGGGATAAAAAAAATGTCATTGATATCTAGTTTGAAATGTGTTAGATAAAGTGACAAAAAAAATACATAATCTTAGTCACATATTATGAAGTAGTACATGAGATGTATTTTCCTTTTTTCCACCTTTCCCTCTTATTTTGATATCCAAACAAGCTTAAATATCCTTCTAGTACAAATTTACGTGCGAAAACTGAGAAACATATAATCTTCATTGTTGTTCATTAAGAAGTTAGTTAGAAGTATTGAGTTTGTTATAGAAAGATAAAGCTAAAGAGAGACTGAAGGTAAATAAAATGTGATCTTATTATTCAATGAATGTGGTACAACCTATTTATAGGTGTAACTCAATACAAGATCCTTTTATTACAATAAGTTAAATTCACATAGTTCACATTCTCCCCTCAAGCTTGACCTGTTTTGTAAGAATGAAGTCCAAGCTTGCTAGTAAGAAAAGAATGTTGCTGTGCACCAAGTCCCTTGGTTATGATATCTGCTAATTGTAAACTAGAACAAACATGACTTGGAATTAGAAACCCTTCTTGTACTTTGTCCCTCACATAGTGACAGTCTATGTTGAGATTCTTTGTTCCTTCGTGAAATAATGGGTTATGTGCAATGTCTTCTGCAGATTTATTGACACAAAACATTGTGATTGGCAGATGAACCTGAACATGTAAATCTTTCAACAAAGTCTCCAACCAAAACAACTTCACTGGTGGTGTATGACATACTACGATACTCTGCTTCAGCAGAGCTCTTGCCTACTATTTTCTGTTTCTTGGTTTTTCAAGATATGAGGGAAGATCCAAGAAATATACAGTATCCACCCAGGGACCTGCATGTGTCTACACACTGACCCCAATCAACATCTGTATATGCTGTTAATTGTACTTTCTCTGATTCAAGAGAATTCCACTGTCATTTCGAGCTACTTAAAGCCCAAGGAAATACCTCATGTGGCCAAGATCTTTAATAGTGAAAGTAGCATCGATCAAGCTCATCTTTGACAATTTGAATCTCACTTTGGCTGTTTTCAGTTAATAATACATCATCCACATACACCAAAGCAACAATCGTAGGATCATCAGAAGAGGATTTAGTGAAGAGTGATTAATCTTACTTAGATTGCACAAACCCTAAGTTTATAAGATACTTAGTTAATTCCTTGTTCCACTGTCTAGATGCCTGTTTAAGGCCATACAAGGATCTTTTTAGCTTACAAACCTCACATTTCTTGGCTTTAGCATATCCTAAAGGTGCACCATATACACTTCTTCCTCTAGGAATCCATGTAGAAAAACTTTCTTAATGTCAAGTTGGTGTGAAATCTAACCTTTTGCAACAGTTAATGCCATGAGAGTTCTTACAGTAGCAAATTTAGCCACTGGACTAATAGTGTGTTTGTAATCCTTCTTTAACTTGGTTATACCCCTTTGCCACTAACCTAGCTTTAAATCTTTCTACACTGCCATCAAGATTATCTTTTATCTTATTGACCCATTTAGATCCTATGGCTTTCTTTCCTTGGATTAGTGACATCAAATCCTAAGTCTGATTCTTTTCTAAGGCTTCCAATTCTTTTTCAATGGCTTGAACCCATCTGTCATCTTGAACTGCTTGATGAAATGTTGAGGGTTCAAACTCTGTAAGCACATTTGATAAACTTGCCAAGTATCCTTGATCAAAATCCAGGAGTTCATGAAGAACTGCAGTATGAAACGAAGTAGATGGTGCTCTGTTTCAGCACTGGCCTGGAATGACAACTTAACAGGGAATTGGTACCTTGTCAAGAAAGAGGACACTTGTTTTGGTCTTGTGGACCTTCTTGATGGTTGTGTGTTGAGATTATTAGTAGGGAATGCTGAGTAGTATTAACTGGATTATTACTATGTAATTGGGTTGAAGAAGAAAAAAGAGTATTATTAGTAATTGAAAAATTATTATTTGAAATATTATTACTTGAAATATTATTTTGTTGTATTTTTTGTATTACAAAGATTACAAACAAGTAACTAATACAAACAAAGACACTAAAAATAGAAATGAAAAAAAATATAAGACGGTTTATTACATCCAATCGAATCACGCTAGACGCGCTTTCCTCAGATTATTTTGACCGTATTGATAGGCGGTCTCACACCTATGCAAAGACAAATTACCCTAATAGCACAAAAATGTATTAATAGGGGTCGAACCACAGAGAGAAACTCGTCTATCTTGTGAATTGCTATGGATTGGTCTTATTTAGGTCGAGTCATTTTTTTTTTTGGTTTGAGATTGGTGATTAACAAGATTGTAAATAAATTGTAAACAATATTAATGAAAGAAGTCTAGGGGGTCGAGATTAAGCCTTCCTTATATAGTGGTTTGAAGATGAAACTTAAGGGAAAAAAAGGATCCTAGGCTTGGTCAACCCCAATCGGGGACACCCCACCCCGATCGGCGACGTGGGATTTCCGGTATATGGCTTTAAGGCCATATTTAATGAATTGGGAATCCAAAGTTTTGGCTTTAAGGCTCTTTTAATCACCCGGGTAATTGCTTGTTTGAGGAATCTTTGTAGAATCCTAAGTGCATTTTTCCACATCCAACCTTGGATTACTTCTTGGGCTTCATTTAACCAATTGTTTACATTTGCCTTGGATAATTATTTGAGCCATTTATTTCAACACTTGCCTATTTCTTCCCCACCTTGAGCTTGTATGATCAAACATTATCCAATCCAATTTCCACTTAGCTTTGTGAACTCGATTCTTGCTCTTTTGACGAGATTTAGCTATCAAAAGCTTTATTTCCTACAAAATACGTTAAGTACAAGCAAAATATCTAGAACACGAGATTAACTCAAATAATCACTGAAATTAGTACAAATATCATGTAAAACCGAGCTAATAAAGGGGGTTAAAATCATATATGAAATAGACTTATCAAACTCCCCCAAGCTAAACCCTTGCTTGTCCTCAAGCAAGCATAAAAAATTAGGACGACCCAACAAATGCAAGATCCCAAAATAGCTATAAGCATAATGGTTTAAAACCCGAGACAACATGGGCCAAGGATAAAGCATTTTCATGGTTGAGATTTATGCGACGACGTAGAGTAAACAACTTCAAATGAACCTTTAAGCTCTTGCATTATCTTTTGATTTTCGGACTCTCACGGTACACTCATGCTTAAAATTTATATGTAAAAGGATATGTATGTGAATGACACTCACCTATCCTCGACTAATGAGAATGTGCCCACAATCTAATATGGTAGTTATTTCAAATTACAAGTCATAACAATAAAAAATGCAAGTATGAAAAAGAAGCGAAAGGGTAAGAAGAAGGCTTTTTGTGATGGGTAGAAAGGGGAACATATGAATTAT
>VHZZ01009566.1:27257-39018 GCA_009801015.1 Silene noctiflora | reverse complement strand
TGGGTGATTGTATTGAAGGAAAAATCAGATTAGAAGTGGTTGTAAATTTGTGTGAAGATTGAAATATCTATTAAAGATTGGATGAATGTTATGATAGTTGGGAATTTGGGTTTAGAAATCTTAAACGTCATATTGGGAAGGGAAGGAGAAGTTTAAGGCGTGATATTTAGACTAGTTTATTGACTTATTGTAAGTTATCGTAGTTTTAACTTTTTTTTTTTTTTTTTTTTTTTTTTTAACACAGTGAAGATTAAGAACTTGGGCTCAAAATTTGGAGGCCCAGTTCGGGCGCCCTGGGCTGCCCTGGGCCTTAGACGCCCTTGGTTGGAAGATAAACTTTCAAATTAATTGCATCATTTACCTTGGTACTGATTCATTTTCACCAGTTTTTTTTAATAATTGAGTTTTGGTAAAGAAAATAGTTGATTTATGTTTAATGCTGTTATTATTGTGTTATTTTGTTGATTTATACTACGACTCCCAGTTTATAAGTTTTATTATTTTTTTTTCTAAAATTATTTTTCCATATACAATCTGGAAAGCAGTCAAACTCTTTAACCCATATATCTACTACTTCCGTCCCTTCATTTGTTTACTTTTTTATAATATATGAGAGGTATTTTAATAAAAATTGTCCATATATCTACTACTTCCGTCCCTTGATTTGTTTACTTTTTTATATTATATGAGGAGTATTTTAATAAAAATTGAACAGATGATTTGGAGGAAGGAAGTATAACTTGAGCTCTTAAAAACTTATCGTTGTATTTTAATGACTTTGTTTTAGATGTGTACTCAGTTATACAATAAGAATGGTTTCTGTCATTGGGAAATCCAACTTACCATCGTGTATCAAACAGGAAATATATATGGTATCTGTCTTGATAAATTCAGAAATCACCTAGGTGCCAAGTATGCTGATAAAGTCGTATTTACGAATCAAGGTTTCTGTCATTGGGTTTGCAATTCACTGCTTTGCTGGTTCCTGTGGTTTTTACTGTGAATGTCAGTATACAATAGTTCTGTCATTCAATAGATGTCGTTGTATACTTCATTACATTCAGCGTAAATGGAGCCACAAGAAAGATTGGCGTTGTCGGGTTTGAAACACAGATTAAGCCACCAATTAACGACTTAACTATATAAGCAATTGACAGTTCACTGTGTTTTGATAAAAGTTGATTTGGTTTTTGCGAGTGTTATTCAACGTATTTACAGTAAGTATTGTTTTGGACTCCTAAGTGGTACTGTTCTTCTCTTTCACTTATTTTTAAGGTTGATAATCCAATGGATGCTACATCTCTCGGAGTCAAGCGTGAAAATATGTTATGCGCTAAAACATCGTCAAAAAGTTAGAGAACTTCACACAGATCTCCGCCCTTTGAAGATAACTTATCCAAGTGTACAATTTGATGCTCAAATGTCTCCTTGAAAACTGAGTAGGAAACATGGTCGATTTACTTTGCTTCCGTGAATATCTGAATACAAACATGGAAAATGGAGACGTAGTAATGTACAGAAAAGCTCTTCCCAAACTATCGACGAAAAATGTATATTATAATTCATGTTTTCATCAACTCTTATGCCATGATTTGAGGTTGAATTTTCTTAAATTGAAAAATTTGTGCATAACTTTATGTGTTATTATCATACTTTCATCCAATGAAAAGTCCTAAAATTGCAAATCCGGCCACAATTCCGTAAATAAGAATATAGAAAATAGAGTAAGAAAATTAAGAAAACTCTAAACTTCATGGTGTTGCTACTTGGTAGGAAGTAATCTAATAAATTTAAAACATAATTTGTGCAATGGAATATGGAGTAACCTACTAAAGGGTAATTTTTAAACATAAATTTTAATATAATCTATCTAGTCCGTGCAATTTTGCACGGGTTCTAAACTAGTCACTATTTAGAAGAACGTAACCGTGAGGAGATAGTAACCATCTTATAAAAACCTCTCTATGAATAGGATCGGGGTGAGAAATAAATAAATAAAAATTCTCCAGTAATCATCTATTTCAGACCCCTTAACCCTCAAACCCCATCTACTTTCTCATCTCTCTCTCTCCGTTTTTTATTAGCAATCATCTATTTCAGACCTCTTTGCAGAGACGTCTCGGTATCACTTTCGATGTGGCTAGTGCGTTTTAGATTAAAAAACAATATGTATAAAAAGAATTTTTTTGAGAAGAAAGATATTAATTTGGCGGGTCAACGGTACCCGCGGGGCCGGTGCGGGTTTGGGTTTAAGAAGTTCCATCCGCGCGGGTGATGACGCGGGTGCGGGTGCGGGTGCGGGTGCTCATTATATCTCGCGGATGCGAGATACCTTTCTCCGCACCGCCCTCCCCATTGACATCTCTACACAGGATTGTGTTTATGTGGTGATCTTGAAGACCCAGATGCGGATTACTACCTTATTGAAGAAGATGTAAAGGACTATATGATCAAGCGGTAACGTAGATGAGTTACTCGATATTACATGTTTCTAGGTCGGGTCAAAACAAGTAGCAAATTGACTCAAGTATCTTGGGTTAGGTCAGACTTGCCATCTGATCAAATTCCATCCAACTTGAACCAAAATTCAACCGAGTTTGACATGCCCTAAACATACTCGAGTTCGAATATATTTTAATCGATTTTAACTAAACCGATCAACTCAAACTAAACTAGATTTGTTTTCACATAAAAGCTCTCTTATCTTATGAGTTTTCTCATGGGTTATTGGTTCTTATTTAGTCATGATACTGAATTATTACATTTATAAAATATAATGAGCTTTAAGTCAAGCCATCCTCAATAATATATAACTAGTTTAGATCCCGCGCAATAAATGTGCGGTTTTTATAGAGTTTTTAGTTTTGCATTACTTAATCATAAATTAATACCTTATTAATTTTTCGTATTTCACGTAATTATATTTTGATATGAGAAAAAAAATTGAACTGCAAAACTATTCAAGAAAACCGAGTAAAATTGTACTGTAAAATAATAATGGTAGCTTATTAATTGTTCATTTTCTCGTTATTGTATTTTGCTTCAAGAAAAAAAAAATTATAACTAAAAATTAATCCAAGAGAATTGAGTAATGTGCTGAAATGAGTTTTTTAAAAAGTACTGTATTTTTTATACCACAAAGCTAATGATTCTAATTTTTTAAATTCTCTCAATTTATTTTTGTCATGAAAATAATCAAAACGATTTATAGTTTTATATAACATAGTATGAGTCAAGTCATTCTTAAATAATACCATCAATAAAAGATTTAATATTTTCTATTTTTATATTATTTATTTATATTTTAATTAAAATATCATAGTTTAATATTTTGTGAAAATATATAATTTAAGGAAAAGATTAATTTGAATAAAAAAATTGTATAATGAAATATATTGTAATTATTAATTTTCTTATTTAGTAAAAACAATTAAATTATCATAGTTTCCTTATTTAGAGAGATGCTTTTTGGAGGGAAAACTTATGAATTCACCTATTCTTTTAGTATATAGGGGATGACCCCATAGTCACTTGATAATTGATACTATGGCCTAACTCTGCATCTAACCCGACACAATTCAATTAAGGTGGCTAACTTAAAAAAAATCGACGGAATTTTAAAAAATAAGGTAAAGTCGAAAAACACCAAACTGATGAAGTCGTTCTTATTTGTCTTAACAAGAAACGGGTGAAATAGATTGATGAGACAAAAAGCAAAATATTCGCAGAAGGGAGCGATAAAACTTTTGTGTCATCTATCTATATGGAAAAGTATCTAACTCGTTTTACTCATAAGATGGATATGATGATCTTATGAGAGAGACGCTGAAATGAATGACGCGTGAGTTTGGGTCGAATAAGGAGACTTGACAAAATTGACCATGCCTGCATTTAGAACAGAAGTTGTCCTCGAGTCTCATGCATACCTGAATGGCGCGACCCATACCCGATATGACACCCGAATTCAACTCCCGAGTTGAGCCGAAGCCGAATTGACCTAACCTGAATATCTATTGTTGGAAATTGATTATGTCCATAAATAACTTGATAATAGTCGACCCCATACTCGAAATGAGCCGACCAGGCCCTTCCTCGTGTAAACCCGAAATTGACCGAGCTGACTTGACCGAAAACAGAGCCGATTAAGAAAAGTGGATTTGCGTGTGAGAAAACCAATGGACCCAAAATCCCAAATTGATAACCGGCAAAGAAATGGAAAGCAGTATGAAGCATGAACGCACACATTCTGCTGTTACAAGTACCTGCTACTCCATTACAAAATCAATCCCGAGCTTCTGTTCCCCATAAATATTTGAATATTTTCAAGTGATATCCCCTAATTTCGCGCACAGCAGTAAGTCTCTGTTTCTTCTTCATCCTTTTTTATGATATTTGATATGATATGATCCTATGTTTGGATTTAATTTGTGTATTTTGTGAATATACATGCGTATGCTTAATTGAGTTTTGCAATTGGGAAACCCTAGTTTCTTTCTTTTGGGTCTTCTTTATTCCATCCCATCATCTTGTTGAGTTAGCATGCTGAATTTTGAATAATTGAATAACAACACCCTTAGATTATAAAGCGATTGGATGAGAAATTGGCTACATAATGACATTGTTCGACTATTGTGTTTTGCTGCTTTATTATCCGGATATCATCAATTCATGACTTTAACACAGGAGCGTTGAGCCGTTGACCCAGTATTGCTGCTACAGCAATTCTTGCGTACCACGATTTTACCCGTGCTTTTTGACAATCGTAGAGTAGTTTTGGTGTTGCTGGTAATAATCATGTTTGTACTTGTAGTTATGTGTGTGGCTGCCTTATGTTTCCCTTGTCTGTCAAACAGATGGCCAAGGTGATACCTACATCTCAGTCTTCTCTACTGGTTCACCCACGCCCTACCTTAACTCGAAGAGGGTTTAAGTTCATCAAAGATCAGACAGTTGCTGTTTCTTCTTGTTATAAGCCCGTTTCATCGTCAAGACAAGTCAAATCAGGGAACAACCAACTCCATTTACCATCTTTCTCTCTATCTTCTCATCACAATATTCACATTCACAAGGGCATTACTGCAATACCTGTATCCATGGCCTCAAGTCTCAATGTTGAGCTAACAGGAGAACAAGTTGAGATAAAGCCCGACTTTACTGGTGGAAGTGGTGACGACGGTTTCAATGGAGGTAAAGGTGGGGGCGGGGGCGGGGGTGGGAGAGGTGATGACAATGATGGCGACAAAAGTGATGAAGGCTCAGATGATGCTAATGCCAAAAGGAACAAGGCCCTTTAATGTCCCAGAAATTCACTTTGGGCTTTGCCGCCCTAGTTGGCCTTGGAGGTTTGATGGGCTACTTAAAGAGTGGTAGCCACAAGTCTCTAGCATCTGGCGGACTTTCGGCTCTACTCCTATACTATGTCTATACTGAGCTTCCTAAACGTCCCGTGTTCGCCTCATCAATAGGCCTGGGGCTATCTGCTGCTCTCCTTGTAGTGATGGGCTCAAGGTTCAAGAAGTCAGGAAAGGTATTTCCTGCTGGAATTGTCTCACTTGTTTCTCTAATAATGACCGGCGGTTACATGCATGGAGTTATGAAAGCTCACTGAAATTCCATGACTGAAAGTTGATTTTGATTTTGATGTGGATGTATCTTCCAATAGAATCCTGTCTAGAATTTCAGGGAATCTTTTTTGCATTCTAATCCTAGTCCACTGGAGGAACTGTTTACGGCTTTGAGCGGTCAGAGATCTTTTTTTTTTTCAGGCGAACTATCTTTTTTGCTGTTTTTTTTTTCTTTTATGAATATGACTCTTCTATGCGAAGTTCCCAGCTTGTGTGTAAGAGTGTATCAGGAATCTGTTTACAACCTTGTGTCTGAAGCTAACCAGATGGTATCTAAAATGCTGTACTTCACCTGTTCATTGTTTATTCGGATCCAAATAGGGATTGTGTTGCTTTGGTGTTTTTGGTGCAGTAAATGTTGAATTACAGGGATTTCACATGGATATTGAGATGAGTTATGAGAAGACTACTGAACTGGAATGTATGCATGCATACGGTTCCTTTTAATTGAACTACTCTTCGTTGCATTTCACAATAGCCATAATCCCGACTTGTTTTTGATCGTGTGTGACAATAGCCATAATCCCGACTTGTTTTTGATCGTGTGTGTACTGTATTCGTACCTGTCAAGCAAGATTCATATTCATACCTCTCTTACTATCCTTGGTGGTTACAAATTTGTAAAATCATAATTGTCCCTATTTACGCATTTATCATTTATATAAAATTTTTATGCGGTGTTATTTTTATTAAAAGTTAGTCTAGTAGTTACAATGTTCCAAAAGGTTGTGATTTTGTTTTTGTAATTTAGTTTTTGATTGCTTTATCAAGATGTTAATAACAGAGTTTTATTTAAAAAAATAATATTATTTTGGTTGTTCTGTTAAACTCACCTTTGTTGTGGCCTGTTCAGATTTAGTAATGATCCCTTTTGAATGAAAACTTACTTAGTATGGGATCACCCTCAATTATTTGATTACTTATTAAATTACTAATCCTCATGACTTGTATGGAGTAGTAAATCATTTTTTTCTGTTGCGTTCATCTACGATTATTAGAGTAGCAAGTACAAATTAAGTATAGTTACAAGGCTGCTGTTCGAAACATGCAGACTCTAACCATTCCCCAACATATACGGTGGAGTACAGAACTTATTTTATTTTGATGTCGAATAAGCTGATTTCTCATACTTTCCATCCCACCTGCACGAAAATCCGTTGAAAATCTCTCGTCAAGCAAAAAAATCGAAGCTTGAGAAAAACTTTAAATCTGGGACTTTAGGAAAGTATTAAAAAATAAGGAATCATTCGAGATGGACAAGACCCGCTAATGCTAACCTGCATTCTTCAGTCTCTGGAATCTGAAGTTCCAGATGAGGTTCATAAGGCGAAAACACTTTATCCAAGTCCTTCTCATCTACTTTCTCAAGGCTTGACGGGTCCCACTGCAATTAACATGTATCTTATTGCTTAGTACACTATAAACAGAAATGCACAGCATATTCAAAGATTAGAGCTCCCAGCTTGTTGTGTGAGAAGGCACACCTTTGGAGAGTTATCCTTGTCAATGGTGAGAGCTCTAATACCCTGGAGAATGTAGATTAGAAGATAACAAGTAAATGCTTGCCATAGCTTAGTTATACCAGAAAAATACTCTTTAATATCAAGTTACCTCGTAAACATCATCAGAGATCATGCTTCTTAGAATGTTGATTGTCAGTCTAAACTCTCTTTTGAGGCATTCAGCCAAGGTTTGGCTCCTTGCTTCGCGTATCTGAGAAAAAGCACAGGGGAAAATTTATGAAAGAGAGGGTGAAAGCAACATCTACACTCAGAAACCTAAACAGTTCAGTCAACCAAGGAGCTGTTTGGTTGGGGGTCTTTACGGAAGGGCAAGGGAATGAAAGTTGATGATTCCCTTTGTTTGTGTTTGTTTAACCTTTGTTAACAATTGAGTATCTCATGATACTGCACTCCAGCTTTTCATTATTAAATTAAGAGATTGCACCATCTGGTTTGGTCCGGATTCGAGACTGGTCGGACCACAAGGGAGGCAAAGCTCTTCTCATGAGCTTTATCACTGCTGCATTTTCTGATAATCAAACTCAGGATTTTTAGTTAAACTAGAAAACCCCCAACTGGCATCTGGTAGTTAATTACGGAGTATCTTAGATGTATCGACATAAGATTGACACTTCAAGCTAAAGAAGCATTCATTGTTCAAAAAACACGTGTAGCAAAATATCATGAAGCAAGTTCCAATGATAATAGGTTAATTTGAGAATCTGTAAAGACAGGTAAGATTGAAGGCATCGTCTAGGTGCTGGAGTTATTAAGAAAGAGAAAATGGAGAAAAATGCAAGGGCGATGGAGCTGACTTATGTCACATGACAATAAATCTGTCCTTTAAGAAAAAATATATTACCGATTTAAGTGTGATTTTTAATCCAGTAGGAGATGATCTTTTCAACCCTTTAAGAACCGATGCAATCCATCCGTTGCCTTCTCTCATTGAGGCAGCTTCCTGGATCATACAACAATATAATTTTATTTTTAGTTCATCAAATAAACCAACAAAAGAAATGGAGCTATTTTTAAAGTGTAGTCCTAATTGATAGAAACTTACAAATGCTTGTAAGATCTCTTCTACTGAATCCTTCGAAAAGCATTCATCGATGACCGATTGCCTAAAAAGGTTATTATAAGTATTGGTATTTGGTTAAGCACTTAAGCAGCATAAAATCACTTGTTAAATGTCTTACTTATTCAGGATACTATCAGCATCAATTTGAGCTTCGGAAGAGAATTGTTCAATCACTGACTTGACTTGATCTTTGTCCCCCTTGTTTAAGCTGACCAATTGCTGTTCTAGCTCCGGTAATTTCTGTTTGATAAACATCAACACGAAAAATTTATTCGTTAGTAAACAATATAAGAGATGAGGATTAAAACGACAAATTCTCAAGTTCCTGAAACCTCAAGGGCTGTCAGAAAGAAGAGAGAGATGAGAATAAAATGACATCTGAGGTTCCTTAGTCAGATGATGTTTAAAGAACATGTGTTCCTTCTGAGTTTACAAATGCAATCCTAATTTTTAATACACACTTGAAATTATAGCACGAGTTTACCTCCGAAGGCACCAAATGGGTAGCTAGTCTGAGTGCAACTAATTCCTTGCCATTTAATCTTGCCCCAGTTAAAGCCAAATACTCGCCTGCAAATTAAGTAGTCCATAGGTTTTTGAAGTTATGCTAGGAAACAGAGGGAAAAGATGCCTTTGTCGTTTCCTAGGAGTATTACTTCCAAAGTCTCAAGCTAAGTAAACAACAGAAGTTTGAATGAGGTAAACAAAGAGTTGAGGTTCCTGCTGACCCAAGTAACCAGGCAATCGAGAGTGTATGTAGGAAAAGCCGCAGTCAGTGTGAAATCCGATACCAGCTTCAGGAGTGGCAAAAACCTATTGGAAGCTTAGAGATTAGCAAGTGGAAGATTTACCTGAAATGTTATAATGTGGATAACAATTTAGGTAACATGTGAAGTACAAGATTAGTAGGTATAAATTAACACACCGTTTTGTCTGTGACGATGGAAAAGGTCATAGGAACCATCAATGCTGCACCTCCACCCATGGCAATCCCATTAACAAGGGCAACCTGGTTACAAAATAATACAAAGTAATTGATGTAGAAGGGTTGTAATGGGATTTCAATTGTTGGAAGGAATTTTAAGAGCAGTAGCAGTACCTGTGTTTTCTTGTAGGAATGGATGTGATAGCAAAGCCAATAAAAGCTGTAAACGACTTCAAGGCAGGAGTCCTCTGGGCACAGAGTTTGATTAGAACAAGTTTAAAGTGTTGAAAAATGTTACTAGTTGATTTATTCTAGAAGGGTTGTGAAGCAGAGATTAGTTTAAAGTGTTGAAAAATGTTGGTACTTGATTTTTTGCCCTCGTAGAAGACCCGTAAATCTCCTCCAGCTGAATATGCACGACCTGCTCCCTAGGCAAGATATAAGAGTAAGAGTGAAGATTGGAAGTTTAAGTTGACAGAGTATAGTGATTGATGAAGACTAGCAAAGATGACAACATCTTAAAATCTTAGAATGAGGGATTATGTAGGTCAACACTCAACGCTTAGATGATAGTAGAGATGTGTAGCTAATAACATGTAATGGAGTACCTTGATTAATATGAGCTGAACGTTATGATCCTTCTCCCAGTTTTCCAAATATCCTGCCAACAGCTTGACCTGAAGAAAGTGGGAAGATATCTAAGTTCCATTTGGTTGAAAATGAATAGGAAAGGAAGTATAATAAGCTATACGAGTAGTAAAAAGAAGAAGGCACCGTTTGTGGGGATATGACATTGAGTTGACGAGGCCTGTTAAGTGTGAGTAACCTCACATGAGCTGTCTCCTCTCCTAGAACTGCCTGTTAAGTGTGTAAAATGTGAATGCAATGGATTAAAGTGAGAGTAATACTAATACTGGGTAGTGATTACTGATTGGTAAACTTACAGGGTCAATAGAGTTTGATATTTGCGCCATCTTCACTCACTAATGCAAGTAGAATGATGGAAACAAACAAACAAACAAACAAACAAACAACAACAGAGGCAGCAATCCAAATGTTGTTAATATGAAGATCAAATTAATCTTAAATAAAAATTAAAAATTAATAATAAAGGATCAAGGGAAATATACCAGTTAGAGTAAGTATAGGGAAACCCCAACCCAGAAATGTAGCAATGAATGGAGTCTCAATGTTACTGAAGAAGAAGAAGACAATTAACCAAATTTTTGGACTTTTTATTTAAGCACTCGAGTTATATTATATGAGTATACAATACAATCAAGGAAAGTATTATATTATTATAGTCTGTAAAAGAGGTAGGTATTAAAAAAGAGTGGTAGATGGATGATGATTTCCTCATTCTAAATGTCAGCCTAATGCTCTACCTAACCCCCCGACCTCACTTTTTTTAATCAATTTTGCCTAACTTTTCCAACCCACCATTTAGACCATCCCCAAGCAGAAGGTCGACTTAATCGGCTCATCATAATTTTTTCTCTTAATCACACCTTATTAATCTTGACCCACTCTCACCCACCCAAGCAGAAGGTCGCGACCTAGGTCACCAACCCAATCATTTTTCCACTTTCCAACATTTTCAATCATTTACCACATTCATTACCCCCACAAAAACTTCTTTCTTACTTTTATAATTATTATTTATTAACATACTACATAAGTTATTTTTGTCAATTTATAAAATAAAAACAATTCAAATATGTTAAGTAAATTAATTTTATGCTGTACTTTTTTTTTTTTTTTTTTAAAAAATCAACTTAAAATTTTATTGGCGATAAATACATTTTATTGAAAACACGATTCAACATATAAAAAACTGCATACATAATTTTAAAAAAAAAAAAAAAACTTGACATTAAAAAACAGAAAATACTACGAAATAATAAAATGCAATCGAAACTAATTTTAGTTAAAGAAGTTTTGCCAAATATGCTCAACGAGATCATTTTTTCAGAGCAATATGAGTGACACGATCACGAATCTCGCCATGAATTTGAAGTATTAAATCCAAATATTACGATATCCGATTCTATTAACGAACGTATTAGAAATATTATTACGTATTTGATGTTACACTAAATAGATGATATACTTCCTTAAAAACCAAAAAAAAAAAAAAAATACACGATAGACATATAACCTACATCATTCTAGACCATTCTCATCAAAACTCATTAAAAATTCAACCAAATCATTCTATTTCATCAAATATTCATTCTTCATCCATAGATCTCGACTTTCATCAATATTCATTCTATTTCATCAATATTCATTCTATAGATCTTGACATCACCAAATCTGCCTATTTTTCCAAATAGATCTGGACATCTCGACTTTTCCACCGTCAACCATCATCTCCTTCAAACTCAGTCACAATTCACTTCTCTATTTCCCTCTCTTTGTAAGTCTCAAACCACAATTTCGATTATCTTGTGTTTATTTTCTGATTAATTTCGATTATTTTGTGTTTATTTTCTAATTAATTTCATTAAATATGTTGGTGTTAGGATATTTGGGTAAATTACATCGATTTTTTGGTGATTATTTTCGATTATGTTGTGATTATTTTCTGATTAATTTCATCAAATATATTGATCTTCATCATTCATGC
>VHZZ01009565.1:52977-64822 GCA_009801015.1 Silene noctiflora | reverse complement strand
TTGTATTTCAGATAGTTTGGTTTGGCTTTAAGACAATGTAACTTTGATTATACTTTATTTAAATGTTTCGTTATTGTCTTTTGTATATCATTGCCCCGGGAAACCGAGATGGTAGCATCTCCGTACTTAAGGTGGTCTCGTAAGGCACTTTGGGTAGGGGGTGTTACAGTCCTTGTGTCAAAAGTAAGAATAACAATTGAACGACGGAGGGACTAGTAGTGAAAAAACACAAAAATCAAGTGGTAATGTTAGACACTTACTCGGGAATTTGGTTATTTGACAAAGGTGGTGAATGGTGATTGGTGATTGGTGACTGGTGACTAGTGACGCAAAAGAGTCGGAAAAAAGAGTAAGGTTGAATACGTAAGCAGAAAAAGAAAAAGAAAGATTCCCAATAATAAAATTAAAATTGACTTGGAAGTTGGAAGTGTTGACGGCAACAGTCGAGTAGTCGAGTAAAAAGAAGAAGAAGTGGGCGCATCCCAAACAACCTTTTTGGCTTCCCTTTCCCTTTGGTATATACATCACTTGCTGCTTAAGTCTTATATACTCCCAGACTCCCAGTCCCACACGGCCACACCATACTTATTCTTAGTTGTGACTATCAACGATTACAGTCAAAACAGTTTTCTCTCCTATGATCCCGCTTCTTAATTATTAAGGTTGTCTTCACTTTCCTCTTACTTTCTTCATCTTCTTTATATTTTTTCAAGATGATCATCTTATGATAATGCAGGGTTGCTTCTTTCGAAATGATATTTTGTTTTCTTGTCATTATTCTTTAGATTAACAGGGAAATTCAATGTATCTTTGCTTTTTAGTTTAGCACTTGATCACCCTTAAAACCTTCATATCCCTCAAGTTTAAAAGGGTCATAATAACTCATATTGCTAGATGACACAAGTTTTTTGTCATTTCCTAGGCCTTGTGTTTTTTGTCCCATCTATCTATTTGACCTGTTTCAGCTTTAAGACGGATATATCATCTTAAACAAGAATTCATGTTTAGCTTTTCTCATGTAAAGATTTTTGTTACATATCCGAGTTGAAATTGGCGGTTATTTGTGTTGTTTGAGTTCATGACTGGACATCTCAATACTTTCTGATGTCACTCACTCCCTTTTTCTTTCATTCTCATTATAAGGAATGTCTATTGCATTCAGTCTTTGTTTTGGATACCATATGATTGTCAATCAATCATAAGATTCTGTTTAGTATCATTGCCTTCTACGGCGTACTAATTATCTTCTTTTCTCTTCCTTGTCTCGCTGTGTGTGCCTCTGCTATGTAGAGTGAGTCATAGTTAAAAGATTAGCGGTAATATTGGTACTTCACCCATTTGGAATAAATTTTGGGAAAAGAGGACATTAAAGGTGTGTGGATTGAGGGATTTGGAAGGAAAAGAAAGGGAGGGAGAGTAGGGGATTTAAAATCCCTTGTTTGGATAGCAAAGGAGGATGGAGGGAAATGGAGGGGGAGAGATTTGGAGGGATCTAATTTCCCTCCTCCAAGCCTAATTAAAATCTCTCCACAATAGCCAAGATTTGGAGGGAAATTATATCCAAACAACCATACTCTATTCCCCCTCCCCTCCCCTTCTCTCCCTTTCCCTTCCCTCTTTCCCCCTCCCCTCCCTTTCTCTCCACTTTTGCTACCCAAACACATCCTAAAAGTGAAATGGAGGGAGTATTTGGTAAAAATGCTGCTTAGCAGTGTCTGATACTTTGATTGCTTTGCTGGTTTCTCCTAATCGGCTTTTATTCTTATGGTCTGAGACTTTGAAGTAATATGGCATATGGGTGCATATATAGTGTTTGCTATAAATGGATACAACAATGTATTAATGCATATGGGTGCATATATAAAGTCCACATAGATGAATAAATATTTTTTTTTTACTATTAGAGTAATTTTTAACATGTTGATTTTTTTTCTCAACTCTGGAGGATCTAAACACCTTTCTTGGTTATTTGCAGTGGCATTTCTTTACCTACTCTCACTATATGGGGAAGACAATCCAGGTGTCCGGTTTCCCATCTACTGTGTCTGCAGAACAAGTCAAAACATATTTGGAGTCTCACACAGGCGAAGGAACGGTTTATGCTTTGAAAGTAAGGCCGTTTAAGTCTGGCGGGGTCAGAGTGTATGTTATAGTACAATTCACTGCTATTAAATTTGCACGTGTTATCACGAGTTTGTGTGAACCTCCTAAGAAATTATGGTTTCAAAGTAACTATTTGAAGGCGCGGGAGGTGGATCAAGATATTGTGCCTCGACCAAGAACTAATCAGCATAAGATCGAGAATATAACACTGCATGTTGGATGTCAAATTGCAAATGATGAATTCGTTAGATTTTGGGAAGCAGCCGCTGTTTCGCTATCATTCGGCCATAGTCTGAGGAAATTGTATTTCGAGCTTAGCTCCAATTCCAAGGAATACAAGCTTGAACTATCGTACGAGAGTATTTGGCAGATTGAACTGCGACGTCCACGTGGTTGTCATTCAAAGTATCTTCTGATCCAGGTGTGTATCGCAACCTGACTGAACAATTATATATATTTTTTTGTCTGCATTCCGGTATGTGATAAAAAAAACCTCTTGGTTTACAGTTTAGGTTACAGTTGCCTGATTTGACATGAATATGTAACATCCATTTTGCGTGGCCTCTAATAGAGAATCTGATATATGGATTTTTAAGTTAGCGTAATTATAGAATACGCTCAAACGGATTCGTGATTCGCTGGGGTTGAGTGAATCCTGTCATATTTTTTGTCTGCATTCCTTTCATGGCTTGGTTAGCAGATCCTTGGAAGGAGGATGTTATATTTCATGACAACAAATTGGAAACTAGGATTTGCCTTTACAAATGCGAACTTGGTAGGAAGCTAGAACTACAATTACATTTTGTGGTCTATTGGATAAAGATATATTCTATAGTTTGCATAGGTTATATACATTATGTATTTATCTAAGACAAGCGTTGTCTCACTGTGCCTATGCTAACACCAACACTTTGATACTGCAACATATTATACTCCGTACTACATTTTGATTTTATAGATACTTTTTTGAATTCTTAAAACGATTACTGCAATAACTACTAGGGAATTACGGGTAGTGAAGGATAATGTCGTTCTTTCTTTTCTTTATGTGATAGGAATACATGGCTTTAAATCTTGAATGCTGTTTCAACTTTCAAAAGCTTCTTGATAACTCTAATATCATCACTTTCTAATGACTTTTTGACGAGGAATGTGTGCACAATTATTTAGTAGCTTCTGATCAGAACATGTAGCGAAGGTCCTGAAAACGTGACTTTGCCTGTTGTAAATTTGTTAATATGCCCCTGATTCTGTTCAGCTTAATGAAGAGGCTATTTAGTAACCTTTCTGTTTGACACAGCGTGATTGTATTGAGGGTTTTATTCAATACTTAGCCGAGTGAGTAGCCTTTGACTGCCAATGATTCATCGGTCAACTTGTTAATTGCTGTTGCAAACGCACTTCTTTGGTCTCTTCCATGGGGCGTTTTGGGATAACTTCTGCCAATCTGTGTCAACCTCCTTGTTCAGTGTTAGAATCTGTCCTTGGATGCCATGGGGAGAAATTTGGTTGCACAACCAGCATCACCTTGCTTGCTGACCTATTACTGTAAAATCATGCCACTGCCTTATTTCTGCCTCTCTTGGCACCATTCATCGTGGATTTACAAAAAGTTATCCAGACCTTGCTTACTCAACCAGTATGGCCCACAACTTTTAGTTTTAAGTGTTCACAAAACATCTTACTTCGTTTAACCATTGTGTTTCCCTTTTCTCTGTTTTTTTGTTGATCACACGACGGTCCCATAAGACAGTCCATATTAGCCAAACCCAAATCAGTTTGGGACTAAGACAGTCCATATTAGCCAAACCCAAATCAGTTTGGGACTAAGGCTTTGTTGTTGTTGTTTTTATATAGCTGAAGAAGTTATTCTGCTGTCAATTTACCAACTAGCTCCTTATGGAGTTATGGGCAACATACGTAAACATAACGCTCAAGTTGTAGGCTAAAGTACTTGGTCTCTTGTTGAGCAATCCACTAATTTTCATCTTTGTACTATTTAATTGTTAATCTATTCTTGACCAAGTCTATGTTCTTACCTCGTCCTCCATTCAATGCTATAAAGTAAAAGTGTGGCAATGTTTTCCTAATATTTCAGCTGTTTGGTGCTCCCCGGATTTCCGAAAAGGCTGAACATACTTTCCTACAGTTCTTTGTCAACAATTATTTTAAGGATGCACAAGATGATCAGTGGTTTAGGACAACAGATTTCACCGCATTATGTTGCATAGGACAATCATCTGTCTTTTGTTTAGAGCTCCCATATAACAGTGAGCTTCCAGACTTTAAAGATAACTTTGTTTACTTCAAAGAGAATGAAGGGCCCTTCACCCTAAGGCAAGGCAATACCTTCTCCCAGAACTTTGAACTTGTTCCAATAGTTTCTCCTCCCAGAGGAATCAAGTTACCATTTGAGATCTTGTTTAAGGTCAATAACTTGATCCAAAATGGATGTCTTGCTGGCCCAAATCTAAACCGTAGTTTCTATCAGATGCTTGATCCATGTAGGATTGACAACGCTTGCATTGAATCTGCTCTCGAAAGACTGCACCACGTGAAGGAGTGCTGCTACAACCCAGTGGAGTGGTTAAAAGAAGAGTATACCAAGTATCTCACATCTAAGAGACGTCCTGCAAGGCCAACTATTTCATTAGATGAAGGGTTGGTTTATGTCCGCAGGGTTCAAGTAACTCCGTGTAGAGTTTACTTTTGTGGGCCAGAGGTGAATGTTTCTAATAGAGTGATTAGGAATTATTCCAATGACATTAATAACTTCCTTCGCGTGTCTTTTGTGGACGAGAATTTGGAGAAACTATACTCAACAGATTTGTCTCCGCGTATCTCCTCTGAATTTGGTGGAGTCAGGCGAACTGAAATCGATGGAAGGATTCGTTCCATTCTGAGAAACGGCATAGTTATTGATGATAAGAAGTTTGAGTTTCTGGCCTTCTCATCAAGTCAATTGCGAGAAAACTCTGCGTGGATGTTTGCTTCCCGGCCTGGACTCTCTGCGGCCGATATTAGAACTTGGATGGGCGATTTTAAAGATATTAGAAATGTGGCAAAATACGCAGCTAGACTTGGTCAATCTTTTGGGTCATCAACGGAAACTCTCACTGTTGCTAGTCATGAAGTAGATCAGATACCTGATGTAGAAATTATTTACGTGTCAAAATCGTATGTGTTCTCTGATGGCATTGGGAAAATATCAGCTGATTTTGCTCGCAAAGTGGCAACTAAATGTGGTTTCAAAAGTTCTATGCCGTCTGCTTTTCAGATCAGATATGGTGGATACAAGGGGGTTGTCGCTGTTGATCCGACATCAGTTTGGAAGCTATCTCTGCGACCTAGTATGTGCAAGTATAAATCAGATAACAATAAACTGGATGTGCTTGCGTACAGTAAATATCAACCTTCTTATTTGAATCGTCAGTTGATTACCCTTTTGTCAACTCTTGGTGTACAAGATCGTGCGTTTGAAAAGAAACAAAAAGAAGCTCTAGATCAATTGGATGCCATTCTAACAGACCCACTTAAGGCACAATCGGCACTGGAACTTATGTGCCCTGGAGAGGTTACTAACATTCTTAAAGAAATGCTTAAATGTGGCTACAAGCCAGATGCTGAACCATTCCTGTCAATGATGCTGCAATCATTCCGTGAAGCAAAGTTGCAGGAATTGAGGACAAAAACAAGAATTTTTATCCCAAAAGGTAGAGCATTAATGGGCTGCCTTGACGAAACCAAATCCTTGGAATATGGTCAGGTGTTTGTTCAGGTTTCTGGTGGAAGATTCCGAGATGTTGGAAACGAACTCATCATAAATAGAGGCTCTGAGGGTGAACCAAATTGTGTCTTGCAACAAAAGGTGGTTGTTGCGAAGAATCCCTGTCTGCACCCTGGTGATGTGCGTGTTTTGACGGCGGTAGATGTTCCTGCTTTACATCACATGGTTGATTGCGTTGTGTTTCCCCAGAAAGGGATGAGGTATTAAAAATATTTTTTTGTAAGATATGTCTCAGTTCGAAGTGCTTTGTTGGTGGCTTTGAAACATTTTTACTTTTAATTCAACTTAAATGGGAAAGTCTTACATTGTGAAATACTCCCTCCGTCCCGGTCATTTGTTTACCTTTGCTATTGGCACAAAGACCAAGGAAAGGGGAGCCGGGGTGGTGACTATTTGTGGTGTTCTTGTTGAGTGACAAGTGGACAATAGGTCATGTGGTTGATCAAATTGCCCTTTAAAACCATTCCTAATATACAAAGGTAAACAAATGAATGAGACACCCATAAATGAAATAGGTATACAAATGATCGGGACGGAGGGAGTATTAACAGTAAAAATAAATACAAAAACTTGCATAGGGCTTTCTAACACGTGAGACCCATCCGTTCACTGTATTATTAAATGAAGTAGGCTAAGTGTTTGGTTGGCTTTTAATGTGTGATCATCTCATATAAGACTCAACTATAATTAAATGAGGAATTCATAAGGATGTAATTTATTTTTATATCTCACACGTGGGACCGTCTCACACAAACCTCACTATTCTCTGTAATGCATGTGTATTACATTCACTTGTATTTTCTATGTACAGTCCATCCATCATCTTTGGAAAGTCTTTTTTCGTGGTTGTGGAATGCGTTACTGATTACTCTAGTTAGGAAGTGGTTCATGTACCCAGAGTTCCCATCCCATTTATTGGAATGTAAAACTTTATTGAATAATGCTCTGGTTTGAGTTGTATGCATTTTCCTACTTTTGTGGGTGATATAGTTTCATTAGATTGTTTGTCCATGTATTCTTCCATTTTTTTTTCCCCTAACCCCTTGTTTGGATGGAGAAATTTTAGGGAAAGGGAGGGGACGGATGCACTTTCCCTTGTGTAGATAGGAATGGACTTTAAGGGAATGGATGGGAATATATACAACAGATTTGGAAGGAGAAAAGTGTATCCTAGGTTGTCCCAACAATCAAGAGGACCCTCTTGGAAAGTTAATAATTAGGCCTTCCAAATGATTTTATATAGCAAGTAAAAAAATTGCTGAGGATTTGAGCCAACACCTTTTTTCTTAGTAGAATGAATGACAACTCTTTTGTATAAAAAATGGTCGAAGTTGTTCTTGAACAAGGGTAAAAGTCTGTGACATAATCTTCACTAAATGTGGCATTATTGATCTCTGAGGAGATACTGGTTAATATCAAGTAACAGTGCTAGCTCATGTGTAACGGTGATGATATATCCCATGTTAGTGCGTAACTTTGGATTTTAATTTGGATATGGAAAAATAATTATTTCCTATTTCAGGCCTCATCCAAATGAATGTTCTGGAAGTGACTTAGATGGCGATATATACTTTGTCTGTTGGGACTCGGAGCTAATACCAACCCGCCAAGTTGAACCCATGGATTACTCTGCTGCAAAGAGTGAGGAACTGGATCATGATGTTACCATGGAGGTTATTTTTCTTTTCTTAATATTTTCATCCTCTGTGTATTATACATTGTTTAATCATTTTAACAGTCATACTAATATCACATCTGATTTTGAACTAGTTCATTTTCATAAGGATTTAATTGCTTTAAACAGCAAGTCAGACACTCACAAGTTGGGTTCGAGTCGTTCTAGAACTATTAGCTTGGTACCTTCTCTGAAAGTGTAGTTCTACTTTGGTTTCATTGTATATCTGAAATGTACTGGTGCTAAACCTTGTTCTATAGTAACATAAGTGTAGCTCTACTTCGGTTGCATTGAATGTTTGAGTCTACGGGAGAATGTCTGCAGGATTCATGCACATATATTTGCTGGCTGGCTGCTCGATTTCTGTTTCTTTAGTTTTAACGTGGACAATCTGGTTTTCTGCATCCCCATCGCCCCAAACGTGAGAGTTATGGTTTAGCTAGATCAACTCATACCCGTGATCCAAGTGCTCAGGGGTTCTAGCTTTTTATTCTAATATACATGCTGGTTTTTTGTTTTGTCAAGTAACCCGAGAATTTCACTAATTCATAATTTTGCTTATGCAGGAAGTGATGGAATACTTTGCGAACTATATAATCAATGACAGTTTAGGGATCATTTCAAATGCACACACTGCCTTTGCTGACAGGCAGGTCGACAAGGCAATGAGTAGCCAATGTATAGAGCTTGCAAAGCTTTTTTCCATTGCTGTTGACTTCCCAAAAACTGGCGTTCCTGCTGTTATTCCACAGAATCTCTATGTAAAAGAGTTCCCTGATTTTATGGAGAAGCCGGACAAGCCAACCTACGAGTCTACCAACGTGATTGGAAAGTTGTTTAGGGAAGTAAAAGCAAGATCTCCTCAAGCACTACCCATAAGAGAATTCACCCGTGAAATGGCCAAGCGCTCTTACGACCCTGACATGGAGCATGACGGGTTCGAGGATCATGTTGCCGATGCCCACTATCATAAAACTCAATACGACTACAGGCTCGGGAATTTGATGGATTATTATGGAATAAAAACCGAAGCTGAAATTCTGAGTGGAAATATAATGAAGATGTCAAAATCCTTCGATAAGAGGAAAGATGCTGAAGCAGTTACTTTGGCAGTCAGGTCATTGAGGAAAGAAGCTCGGTCATGGTTCAAGGAACGGGATGATGATTCGGTTTTAGGAGACAATGACGTGTATGCGAAAGCATCAGCTTGGTATTATGTTACTTACCATCCAAGTTATTATGGTCAATACAATGATGGGATGAACCGAGATCATTTTCTGAGCTTTCCTTGGTGTGTATATGACAAGTTGATTACTATCAAGAAGAATAAGAAGTTGGCCCGAAAAACCCGAGATCTTGAAGCTTTAGAGCAGGAGTTTA
Source organism: Silene noctiflora (assembly GCA_009801015.1). Lineage (NCBI taxonomy): Eukaryota > Viridiplantae > Streptophyta > Magnoliopsida > Caryophyllales > Caryophyllaceae > Silene > Silene noctiflora. The sequence continues at coordinate 55,877 of VHZZ01009565.1, read as the reverse complement.
GCAATATGTTTGGGTTGAACTAGGTAAGAATTTGTGTTTGAGGAATATGGTATTTTTTGTATATTCTCTTCTTCGATCGTCAGTCCATCTTCATTTGTACACTGTTTGTACATAGTTGTGGTTTTTCTGAGTGCATTGATTTTTTCCGTCCTGTAAATTGTTTTCTAGGCTGCTTGGTACTTTGCTACTTGCTACTTGCTACTTGGTAGATAGTAGTGGATTAAATTTGAATATCAAGTTTCATTTCCAATACAATGCCAAGTGTGTCTCGTAAATATCTAATGGACCTTTCCTTCCCCAAAAAGCATATTTTGATTATCAGTTCGTCTTATTGTAGACGGCCACTATTCGTTTAAAACTGTTGGAAGTAGAGGCTTGAAAAGCCAAACATTGAAAAACTCCATTTGTCCCACATTGGTGAGGAAATGGATGTTTCTTATGTTTATATATCTCTACTCACCTTACCTTATCACTAGTGGGTCTTGGGAGTCTTTTGTAAAGACTTGTGAGGTGCTTAATTCAGCTCACATGCGCGCGTGCCGTGCCCGAGCTCGGCCCGGATCCGGATTCGGGATTTGGCAATCGCCTGCGGCGGGCTGTGCCTATCTTTGTGTGTGGGCTTCTGTTTTATCCAACAGAAGCAGAACAGAATTAGTCAATTTTGTTTTGCTGTTGCTGCGTGGGAGGATTCTACTCCTGGTTTGGTGTGTTGACTGCTGTGTTTAAGGGAGCACGTTTTGCTCTCTTAACTGCTCCAGTTTTCACTATAAATGGGAAGTCTCTCCACAGCCTCAATCACACAACATTTCTCACTTCTCTTCTCTGCTCTCTTCTTCTATTCTATAAGCAATTCTGGGTACAAGTTTAATTTCGTTCCAGGTCTGTCTTTCTCGAGTGGGCGAGACTGACAGGCAGCAGTAGTGTAATCCTTGGGGAACTACCGGTCATTTGCTGATCGCCACCACGGTCGTACCGGAGAAATAGTTTTTAAGGCAGTGGTTCCGCACCACGTCATTACCTTCCAGTTTCGGTATTTCTGGTCCTTTTTAGTTACTGCAATTTCTGTATTTCTGAATTTATAGTCTCTGGTTTCGGAAATCTCAAACAACAAAAACTGAAGACGGATAGTGGCCCTCTCTCAAAATGCAAGTGAGAGGGCAAGTGGGGTATTCATTTTCCACCCACTTGCACTATCCATTTACAATTTGTGAGAGGGAGACGATCCGTCTTCAGCTTTAGACGGATAGTGTCTGTTTACAATGAGAATTTGTGTTTGATTATATATGCTTGCAAGTATTTTACTTTGATTTTTTTCGCAATCTCTATGAAATTTCCATGGTTGAATTTCAAATTTGGTCCATTCGTCCTTTTACTTACGTATTCGTTTTGTCCATTTAAACTATTTTAACTCCCTAGAGCAGCTTTTACTGTTAATTCATTTTAAGTCCCAAAAATAAATGAACAAAAATCGGAAATTTTACCCTTAACAATCTACTCACTTGAGTAAAATTTGCATTCAATCACTTCTAGATTAAGTTCAGCTCCTCCCCAATACATAAAAAATATTAGAGGTCCAGTACCCACATAATCTGAGGCCACGTGGGTGCAGTAAAAAAAGGGGGTCGATTTTTGTAGACGACGTTTTAGTAATTGTAGACGACATTTTCATTACAAATAACGATACGTAGTTTCTCATTCATGTATGAGTTTTACTCATTCATGAACTTTTTTTCATTATTTTTCCTTCCCTTACCCTTATTCTAAAAACAAGAGAAAAACAATGAACTCTATTTTCTCATCCTATCAAAAATTCAAAATCAATCAAAATCTTTATCAAATCAATCAAGTATGAATCTAAATTCTCATATTGATCAAAGTAATTCTTCTAACACATTAATTGTGCTTTAATTTGTCTGTTCCAAGTTAAGTAGATGTTAATTAAATTAGTAATTGAGAATATTAGGTTTTATTAAAATTAGGGTATGGGTGGTAAGGTGGTGGCAGGGGAGGGGGTGGTAGGGGCGGTGGTGCGCAGATGAGGGAGTGGTAGGGGCGGTAGAGCGTGTCAGAGGCGGGTCTGGGTTGGTGTCTAAGTCAAGTCGTGGTCGTGTGTCGGGTGGCAGATACTGGGGTCTGGGTGGAGTGAGGGATGGGTTTGGGTGGATGGCGGGTCGGGTCTGGCCGGTGGTGGTCAGGGGAGTGGGCGGTAAGGGTAAGAGGCAGTGAGGCGGTGGGTGGTTATTTGGTGGTGGTTGAGAGTAAAATTGTAAAAGAGAGGGTTAAAATGGGAGGGGTGTAATGGTCATTCATGTCCATGATTGAGTAAATTATGTCCATGAATGAGCATCACCCATGACGATATTGCCCTAACACAATTAACTCACTCATTGTCTCTCTACTATTTCCCTCTCAAACTCTCCTAAAATTAATTAAATAAAAAAACAACAATTAGTTGCAATTTTTACATGGCGGAATTCGATTCTCCTGTACGTTAACTAATTAATCGCATCGTTAATTAACCAAATAGTTAGGATTTTTACATTTCTGTGTTGATTTTATTTAGTTACATTTAATTAGCTTGATTTTAATTGTAGTTTTGTGTTAATTAGTTTATATGTCGTCGTATTATGTTGATTTTGTGTGAATTGCTCCCTCTATTCGGGTTTTTTGGTCGATTTCGTGTTCGATGCGATCTTTTTTTTTTTTTTTTGGTGGTCATGGGAGGACGATGGAGATCATCGTCAATACCATGGAGGCCACGTTGAACTTCAACGTGAGACCATGGAGTTGATTATGATCTTCATCTGTAACACCCCCATACCCAAAGTGCCTTACGAGGCCACCTTAAGTACGAGGATGCTACCATCTCGGTTTCCCGAGGCAAATGATATACAAAAGAC
>VHZZ01009562.1:22923-45417 GCA_009801015.1 Silene noctiflora | reverse complement strand
GCATATGAGATCAAATCAAAGTTCATAATGAAGTGTAAACAATTCATGAACATATGTTGAAACGTAAACAAATCATAAACTTAATTCATATTTATCGTACAATGAGCAAAATAAAGTAAATAAGGAAACAGGGGCTCCTGGCTGGTCCAAGGGACCGGCTGCCGGCCTACCGGCTGAGCCAACAGGTCAAAACCCAATTTCAGAAAATACATCCAGGAGGTTCCCAGCCGGTCAGTGGACCGGCAGCCGGTCCACCGGTTGGGACAACATTTATAAACAGAATTGATAAATTGAGGCAGAGAACTCCCAGCCAGCCAGTGGACCGGCTGGGAACACAACTATATCTCAAAACTCAAAATTGAACCAGAAACTTCCAGGAAGTACCCCAGCCGGTTGGCAGACCGGCAGCCGGTCCACCGGCTGGGTATACCTGATACTTGAAAATTATCTCACACAGGCAGAAAGTCCCCCAGCCGGTCACTGGACCGGCAGCCGGTCCACCGGCTGGGACGAACCCAACACAGAAACTTCACAAAATGAGGCAGAATGTTCCCAGCCGGCTGGCAGACCGGCAGCCGGTCCACCGGCTGGGGACACCTGATGAAGAATTTCAGCAATTTCACAAGTAATATGATTTTCCGACTTATTTTCTAGCATGTTTTGGCATGTTGAACACGTAAACACATATTTTTCCAGCATCCATGATATCCCATCATCCAACATGTGAATTTACCCAAAAGAATTCAACATTCAAGGCAAGAAATACATACAATTCCATTAAAACATGTGAATGAGTGACAATCTAACATTTCCAGCATGAAACTCAACTATTCTAACAACATTCATGCTCAATACTCAACAAAACCAGAATTGAAATATGGAAATCAACTAATGAACCAAAGTAAACCATTCTAACATGAAATTTCACATATTAACTCAAATAAAACACTCAAAATCTCATGTATCGCCGAGGAGCCTATCAAAGTTACCTTGAGCTTCCTAGTCTTCCTGAAAATCCTCCACAACGTATGAGTCGGCATCGGGATCGTCTAATCCTTCCCCTAAAAACAGAATAACACTTGTTAGATAAGAAATTCTCCATAAATTGAGGACAAGGGAATTCGAAAATGGGGGTTCAAGGGAGAAAAACCAGAACTTTTATACTTACTTAGAAGGAGGATGAGAAAAGAAGAAGTTTGGCGCGAAAATCAATGAAATCGGGTAAGAAATTAAGGAGTTATGTTCGTCTTAAGATTGAAAGAAATGTTTGTGTAAAAATGGTGGTTTAAGAGGAAATGTTATGCTAATGGAGATGAGAGGTTGAAGGAAGGTTTTTATGAAGTGAGTTGGTGGAATGGAGGCTTATATGGGGCTTAGCTCATTTTAGGCCCAATTTGACTTAATGAGTCGGAATTCGCTTATTTAACGTCCAAATGCTACTATACATTTAAGACGGACTTAAGTAGTAATAATATAATTAATATACTACAAGATTTTATATTTTACGAAAAATAATATTTAAAATCATATTTATCGTAATTAATTATTAAAATAATTTAAAATACGAATTAATTATTCTCGGGTGTTACAACATTTGCCATGGAGCTGCAAATTTATGATTGATTTCGCAAAGATAAAGCTTCGTGATTGATTTAGGTTGATTTAGAAATTATTTTAGGGATTTAAGCGTGAATAATTCGGGTTTTAGAGGAAGAAACATTTTGGGTAAAATGTGTTTGTGAAATGAGGGAAGAACACTGGGTAATTAGATTAATAGGTAAATATTCAAGAGGAAATCGGTTCTCAAGGTTGCCCTTCCATCAGTTTAGTAAAAGTTAAATGATACAAAAAATTGGATTTTTTTTCAGTTAAACTGTAGTGTGGATTAATATCAAAAGAGGGGCTTAGTTTAGATTAATCCCGTAAAATAACCCATTTTCCTAAGCCAGTTGAACAACAAAAATATAAGTGTATCGTATGGCCTTCCCTTAGACGAGTAATTTCGCGGGAGCTTCATGGTTTTTGGTTCATTAAGGCGCCCACATCACTTCAAACTCAACCAATGCCATTTTCCTTTTTAACTTCACTTTCAAGTACCTCGGCCTCATTTTATAGGTCAATTTAGAGATGTAAGTGGACCCTTTTTGGGCCGTATCTTGTGCCGACTCACCGTATTAGGAAAAGAAAATAGCACAATCCAGGTACAGGAAGGTGGGCTTCGTGTCATGCTAGTGAAATTGAAATGGCTGTCAGACACGGTCCACGGCGTGTCGTGTCGTGCTGCAAGCATACCCACGTTAGCCTTATTTCTTTGTATTTTGAGCGTGCTTAGTCATGCCAAAGCATGTCGGTGTCCAGGTGGGTCGTGTTGTGCCTGGGCTAGGCACGATCTTTTTTTCTCAAATTTTGGCCTAGGCACGGTCTATTGTGTGTCGTGTCGTGCTGGGGCATGTCAATCCCGTGTCATGCTAAAATGAGTCATGAGGTGTCAGGCCAACTGCCCACATACCCAGTTTCATCTCTATAAGTCATTTCTATATACTCATCGATCATTTCTTATTTACTCGGTATTTATTTTAGCCCTAAGATCAAGAAAAAAAAGAATAAAATAATGATAAACTAAAAAATTCTCTTACTTGTCCACCTACTCAAATCATATACCCCTCCGTCAGAGTAAATTCTTATCATTTATCTCTCATGTCATGTCGTAAATATATTTACTTACAAGAGTGTGAAAATTATATAATTTTGATATTTTTGAAATTTTGAAAATTATAAAATATTTAAAATAATTATCGAGTACTCCATCGACATTTGGTCTTGCTTAAGACCATCTTAAAACATTAACTTAACATTTCTTACAACCTCTTTTTATTACCACTTCTATTTAAACTGTTTGAGTGTCGTTTTAAAGTTAAGACTGTTTAAACAAGAATTGTACATGGTATATAACAAATATATATAAGTCATATATGAACGCGGCTTTCTTTTGATGTTGTCTTTTTTATCTTTTTGCTCCTACAGGTTCTTGCCACTACTGTCAAACAAACAGGACATCTTAGCAGTTAAGTTTACATCACTTTATTTTCTTCTCTTGATTATTATTTATTAATGTGTAATGGGTTTTTAGTTATTCTTGCAAAATATTCATTTCTGTTTTGTTGGTAAATTGTCATTTTAGGTTGATTAGCTTTGCTTGATCATGTCTTTCCTTAACAAAGGTTTCAAGGCTTCTAAATGGTAACCTCTTAAGCTCTTATATCTTTGCTTAGGCCTCATTTTCAGGGATTTTCGGGCAGTATATGTCCATAATTTTAACTATTTTTTGGTTGGGCTCCTCGCGGCATAACTAAGTTCCTCCACTGAGTTGATGAACCTTAAGAAATACAGGATTTGAATTTTTGATTGTTTCTTACTGAATTAGATTATGGGTGTCTGGAATTTTAGTTAAAACTGCAGTAGATAATCATTTGCTGATGTGACACAAGTTAAAGAATTGCTATTGGTTTGTCATCTTTTGAAGTAATTTCTTGCTAAATTGTGTTTGTTTTGTAATATTGGTCGGTTTGGATTTGTGCCAGTAAAACACAACTGAAGCTTACTATTCCTAGAATTAAGTTGTTGAGAAACCGGAAAGAGTTTCAGCTTAAGCAAATGCGCAAGGATATTGCTAAACTTCTTGAGGCTGGTCAAGAAGCCACTGCTCGCATTAGAGTCAGTTTCTTTATGCCGGATTTTAATAAATTATTTTTACATTTGATGGACATTGAACCTAAAACCTAAGATGGTTTCCTGTTTGTCTCTTTTTTTGGAATTCAGGTTGAGCATATTATAAGAGAAGAGAATATGATGGCAGCACAAGAGATCATCGAATTGTTCTGTGAGCTCATTTCTGTCCGTCTTCCCATAATTGAGACCCAAAGGTTTGTTTTTCTTCCTTGCTGACTTGGCTTGAACTACTCCCTGTGTCTTGGGATACGGATCACACTTATTCGTAAATGAAAGTTACATCGAGTTTTTTGTTTCTTAGTTGATTTCATGACGATAACTTGAAACTTAAAGGTTATTTAGTGTGTAGTTAAAGGTCAGTGTTGCTCAATTGCAATACTTGAATATCGGAAAAAAAGTTGCGCAAGCATCATTCAGTAAGCGAATGGTCAGTTTTGTGCTACAGTACAGACTCGTGTTAATAATGTGCACTCTGCAGAGAATGTCCGCTGGACTTGAAAGAAGCCATATCAAGTATCTGTTTTGCAGCACCTAGATGTGCAGACCTGCCAGAGCTGCAGCAAGTTCAGCTGGCATTTGTTTCAAAATATGGCAAAGAATTTGTGGCTTCTGCATCGGCACTAATGCCAGATTGTGGCGTTAATCGGCAGGTATATTTCATTTTGGAATGGTTGGACAATATAAATGGGATGAAGGGAGGATAATATAGTTTTTCATTGGTGTGTAGTTAGTAGAGTTGCTGTCTGTCCGTGCTCCGTCCCCTGAAAAGAAATTGAATTTGTTAAAAGAAATTGCTGAGAAGCATGATTTACATTGGGATCCAGCTCCTTCGGAAACTGAACTTTTCAAGTCTCATGAAGATTTACTGGTGGGTAGTAATTCCTTTGCTTTCGAAAAGCGAGCTTTCTTCACTTGTGTTATCTAATGTTTTCGTATCTGCGCCCCAGAATGGACCTACACAATTTGTCAGTGGATTCAAGGCACCTCTTCCAAAGGAGAATGACGAAATTCTGCAGTCTACTTTAGTTCATACCAAGTCTAAAGAAGACGAATTAGAATTTCCCGAAGTTACTAAAGTATCATTATGGCCGAGTGCGGAAGATAAGCATCCTTCATCCGGGATGCCGGTTGAAAGCTTGGGACCTACACAGTTTGTCAGTGGATTCAAGGCATCTCTTCCAAAGGAAAATGATGAAATTCTGCAGTCTACTTTGGTTCATACCGAGTCTAAAGAAGACGACTTAGAATTTACTGAAGTTACTAAAGTATCATTATGGCCGAGTGCAAAGGAAGATATGCATCCTTCATCCGGGATGCCGGTTGAAAGCTTGGGACCTACACAGTTTGTCAGTGGGTTCAAGGCACCTCTTCCAAAGGAGAATGATGAAATTCTGCAGTCTACTTTGGTTCATACCGAGTCTAAAGAAGACGACTTAGAATTTCCTGAAGTTACAAAAGTATCATTATGGCCGAGTGCAAAGGAAGATATGCATCCTTCATCGGGGATGCCGGTTGAAAGCTCGGGACCTACACAGTTTGTCAGTGGATTCAAGGCACCTCTTCCAAAGGAGAATGATGAAATTCTGCAGCCTACTTTGGTTCATACCGAGTCTAAAGAACACGACTTAGAATTTCCTGAAGTTACTAAAGTATCATTATGGCCGAGTGCAAAGGAAGATATGCATCCTTCATCCGGGATGCCGGTTGAAAGCTCGGGACCAACACAGTTTTTCAGTGGATTCAAGGCACCTCTTCCAAAGGAGAATGATGAAATTCTGCAATCTACTTTAGTTCATACCGAGTCTAAAGAAGACTTCGACGAATTAGAATTTCCTGAAGTTCCTAAAGTATCATTATGGCCGAGTGCAAAGGAAGAGTTGCATCCTTCATCAGGGATGCCGGATGAAAGCTTGGGACCTACACAGTTTGTCAGTGGATTCAAGGCACCTCTTCCAAAGGAGAATGATGAAATTCTGCAGTCTACTTTAGTTCATACCGAGTCTGAAGAAGACTGTGACCAATTAGAACTTCCCGAAGTTCCTAAAGTATCATTATGGCCGAGTGCAAAGGAAGTTATGGATCCTTCACCAGGGATGTCGGTTGAAAGCTTGGACAAGTCATGTAACCAATCAATCAGTAATACCAAGGATATTTCGCAGGCTGCTGACCATGAATTTCCCAAATCTTTGGCAAATACTGGAATTAGCAAACAATCTGTGCCGTTCATATCTCCTCCATCGATGTCTTTGGCATCGGCTCCAGTGCAAGAAATCACTCAACCTCCAAATCCTCTAACAACCAAAAGTGGTGCACGTGTGAACTTGAATGATATCTTGGCCGCTGCAAAGGCTGCTGCTGAATCTGCTGACCGGGCTGCAGTCGCTGCTCGCGCTGCTGCCATTCTCGTGGAGCTTAGAATTTCTGAGCTTATTGAAAGCCGGAGTGGACATTCTCTTGATATGGAGGTTGAGAACCCGTTTCATATTTCAGCTGAAATGGAAAAGGCGGGTGATAATCCTTCGATCCCAGCTGATCACTTCGAAAATACCCATATAGAAAACATGTCAAAAGACGGTCTTGATGGTGTAACTGAGCCAAAAACATCTCTTCCAGCTGAGAATTCTTACATAAAGTCGGTGAATGATGAATCAATGTTTTCATATCCAAACCTTTTCAGCTCGCAGAGTCCTGAAACTCACACTCCTGAGACAAGGATCGGACATGGATAGACTCTGAAGCTCGGTTCTAAATTCCACTTATATGTTGCTTTCTTTGTTGTGCATGCATTTCGAGTACCAAAATTCTCCAAAGATCAGCTGTAAAACTAGCATTACTGAGTGTGGGTCATCTTAATGTATATTTGCTACAGCATGCTTGGAGAAAATCTGCGTAACTATGTGATATAAAGAAGAATCATCGTTGCTATATGTCCCAGTGATTTTTCTGAAAGACAAACTCATAAATATGAATTATAGACTTAATTTTGATGCTGCCTTATTCTTGTTACGGAGTACTATTAGCTGCTATTAAATCAGCTACGCGCCTTGCACAAGGAGAAAGAAAACCAACTGATGTTTTTGAGTCTGAACGTTACCTTAGGCACTGAACCGGCTTGAACTAGGCCTCTTATGTTATGAAATAGTGAAATATACTAGTCAGTCAACATTGGACACAATTTTTATCGTGGATGCGTATATGTGACTCCTGAAGCCCAAAATTTATAGCCACAAAATGTTTTGAGAAAGGGCAGCATAATTTCTGTTTTTTCTGATGTTTCCGTATATCTCATGATTTGATACATTTCACAATGGACCACCGGTACAACGTTATGTAGATTCTTATGCAACAAACGAAAATAATAACAGTAATTATGTGCAAAATGCATGTCCAAGTGCAGGTGGAAGCAAACTCTTACATATCTAAATAAAGTATAAGCTGTAAAATGGACCAGATATTTTGCAAATAAGGCGTTAAAACAAACTAGCATCGCCTTTTATATAGAAAAAAATGGTGGAAACTAGGAACTAAGGAGAATGGCTAAAGCGCGACAATCCAACAGTTGATAGAGATGAATGACAACCTGATACAGCCATACAGGTGTCCATGATAAATTACCGAAATTCATCTACATCAATTTCCCCTTTGTGACTCCATTAAATCCGCCCCAAAATTATGGAACAGTAATTGCCTAGTCAAGCAGCTCATATACATTACAAATGAATTTGATAGGCACTCAAAGACTCGAAGAGGAACTTAAAAGGTAAGTGTGCCTATAATTGATGGAGAAAACAAAAATTATGGTCAGAAAAAAGAGATGATTCAGTTTCCATTGGAATTCAGGTCATTTGAGTAACTACGACAGTTATCTTGGACCGGATAATTCAACTGCATGTAGATTGTCCATCGAGTCAACAATCCAATCGGAGTTAGAGTGGGGAGCTAAATCCAGCTCTTGACGAAGAACTTCGACCTTTTGCCATTCATCCCACCTCTCCGCCAACCCATCACCTTCAAGCATTCTTACTACGTCTGACATTTTAGGTCGGTCGAGTGGATTCCCTTGCGTACATAGAAGTGCGACTTGGATGAGTTGTTCAACTTCTGAGTCTATGTAATTAGTCTGAAGGTCGGGATCAACAAGCATTTCTAATTTCTTCTCTTTCAGAAGTCCTTTTACCTGTTAAGAATACCACTAGTGATTAACCATGCAAATAAGCACCGTCTGTGACATGAAATCCACAGGCCATTCCCTCAACAGACGACTTAGGTTTCTAGCAAGTTCTTATGTAGAATACTATCTGACTACGCATCAACTTAGATGTTGATACAACTAATGCCTAATGGTGCTGCTGAGAAATAAAAAAAAAATAGAATAAGCAAGGGAACTGACAAAGATCTTGATTTTCTTTTTTAAAAGATTTATGTCGGGGCACTAGCCCTTCCTTCCCCCATTTTTCTTTAAGCTACAGAACGCAACTTTGGAAGGAAGAAGTTCTCCAACTTCATACTTTCTAATAGGTTTTGCGAAATGAAATACAAGGCGGGCTAAATCGAAAGACAGAAAACACGTAAATTAAACAGACCGATAAACATTAAACGTCAAGAAAAGCATACCCAATCTAGCAACATCACATCGTCGTCGTTAGCGAGTCGAGCAAGATCAAAAGCCCTCTGCCCAGTGATAAGCTCAAGAAGCATGATTCCATACCCAAAAACATCAGTCTTTTCAGAGGATTTTCCAGTAGAAAGGTACTCGGGAGCTATATGTCCAATGGTGCCACGTACTGCTGTAGTCACATGAGTGTCCTTGTAATCCATCAGCTTAGCCAAACCAAAGTCACCAACCACAGCTTCAAACTCTTCATCCAACAATATATTAGCAGCTTTTACATCACGATGAATGATCTTCGGATCACAATGATCATGCAAATAAGAAAGTCCTCTTGCAGATCCCAAAGCAATTCGCTTGCGAGTTGGCCAATCTAGTGGAAGTTCATCAGGTGGACGCTCTGGAAATAACAGCACATGTTTATGTTTCAGTGTAAATCATCAAATAAATTCCCGTATTAATGATATGCAAGACTTGGAAATTGGAATTATCTCCTCTGTCCAAATCTCTTGAAGAACACAAAGAACTAAAATGTTTGATAGAAGGAAAACAGTTTATCAACCATTTTTAGACAAGGAAAAATAAGAATCCCAAGTTCATTAGCACAATACTTACGTAGCATGGCTTCACATAAGCATTAGTGTAAAATTTCATGCTACTTGCTCAAAAACATTAGCCACTAAAAGTTCTTTTAGAATAGTATCCCGCTCAATAACATGCAGGTTTACAATAATTTTTCACAACTCCTCCTTGTAAGAGACTTTTTTATTTCATCAATGCCACGAATATGGAAAAGGTCAGAGCATCTAAGAGCTTTACCTCTTAAGCAGGAAGCAACACTCCCATTAGCCATGTAGGGGTAAACAAGTAGCCGCTCTGTGGGTGTCATGCAAAAACCACGCAGCCTGAGCAAATTTCGATGCACAGCCATGCTGATCATCTCCACTTCTGTTTGAAATTGAAGCTCACCACCAGGAGTGCGCTCTTCCTTCAGCCTTTTCACAGCAACCAGCGATCCATCTGCAAGCCGTCCTTTATACACCTTACCGAATCCTCCTCTGCCAAGTATATTTTTGTTGCTGAAAGTATCAGTGGCGACTTGTAGTTCTCGTAGAGAGAACCTTTTGAGCTGGCCTAAATGGACTTCTGGATCCTCCTCAGCTGTTAAAATAATTAAAGGAAATGAGATAGATTTAATAAAAACAGCGACTTTAGTATAAGATACTCTCGTATGCGTGAGACCAACCCAAATCTTGATATATTCCTCGTTTATTATTGGGTAAATGGATTGGTATCACATACTAGCATGTAACTATGGAAGACAGTCTCACATGAGTGTTTATGTTAAGATTAAAAGATCAAAGAGCTTTAGGACAGACCAGGTACATCAAAGAAATATTCTTGTGGCTTCCGACGTCTCCACCAAGCAAATAATATTGCAGGTGCAGCAAACACCAAAGCAGCGCCAGCAGCAACTCCACCAGCAATTGCTCCAGTGGTACTACCGCCACCTAAAATAAAAATCAATAGCTAGTGAAGTACAAATTAGGACATAGAATGCACAAATGCAGCATAGCACTCCGTACCATTTAGGTTGTCCCCATTTAACTTTCCTGGTTAAATACTTAAATAATGTTTAATTTGACCAATTTGTTCTCACAATATATAATAGTTACAAATGTTCGAAAACGTTTCTCACTTTCACATAATATGAATATATTTGCTTTAAAAGATCATAAATGACAGAATTTACAGTCTCTAGTTATATTGGGAGACATTAGCAGTCAGTGAAATCATTTGACCCCCAAAATCATACAAGGATAATAAATTTGGGATGGATGTGTTTAAAATTAGAAATGAACAGTTAAAAAATACTAAGCACAGCTTACAACGACAGCTATGCACAAGAACTAATGCATCAAATTTGCGGACTTGACCTCACAAAAATATAGTTTAATCATTTCATGCCTTTAGAAAACTAAATTGCACAAGTAAATGATAGAGACTCATAATCCACACAATAAAGTTTAGGTGAAACATTTTACATCAAAAACATGCAATAAGTTGTTCCGACTGACGGTCAGAAAAAAAGTTACCTTGAGAATTAACTGGTGTAGGTGGAAGGAAAGGAGGGGGCGGAGAAAATGGTGGAGATCCAGGACAGGGATGACCAGTGACAGGGCCGCATAGATTCAAGTTATTAGCAAAACTACAACAAAAGGATGTGGAAAATCAGAAGCCGGACGTGTAGAGTTCTATGAAATCAACCTACTTCAATCTTCATTGTAAACCCTAATTTGTTATAGAGAGAGAAGTAATGAGAGGTTGATGTTTAGTGAGAGAAGCAAAGCTAAATAAAAGTGAGTTTATTATCATTAACTTAACTGAATGTTACAAGGAGTTTGTTATATATACAATGTAACTAACTAACTAACTATCAACTAACAACATTAGTCAACTAACTAAGGTTAGTTATATTCTCCATAAGTTCCATTCCGCACATTTTCAGATGTGTACAAACCTTATGGGTGTAAATAGTGAAAAGGAGCCATTGTCTGGCACAGATCCAGAAAGGCGATTGTTAGATAAATCCCTGAAAGAAGATAAACTTTCATATATCATATACTGAAAATTGGAAAAAATGGATATACAAAGAATCAGCGGAGGCAAGGACTTACAAAACTTGCAAAGATGTGATATTGGTAAGCGACATTGGTATGCGACCGCTCAAGCTATTGTTATTTAGCCGACTATCCTCGCACACAAATTTCAGAATGTTAGAAGAACATATTAGTACCACGATTTCCTTCAATCTATTGAGCTGAATTCTAAATATAAGTTGTGTTAGTCTCGGTTAGAAGTATCGGATATGAGTATGCGTGTGACAGTGTGAGCGTTGCACTCGGCTATTTATGGATAATCGGCTTAAAATGAGGTGTCCAAAAGTCATGCGCAGGGATGCGTATTATGTGTGTGATTTGCCATGTGACATGAAGAGTCGGAGTAACATGAGATATAAGTATCACATTTCCCGTGTCAATATGTAAGGTAATAGAAATCCTAACAAATCATGTTTTAATAATTCAACAATAGTTATTGGCTTATTGCAAGATCATTGATTCCTATATGCTTAGAATCCTGCAGCTGCAAGTATATTCTCAGATCACTTAGACCCAAGAGCAGGAGTAGGAAATAATCGTTTTCTCAGCCGAGTTGTGCTGTACTAAAATATACTACAAATTATATTCATACAACTATACAAGTGCCCAGCAAGGGTTTAGTGACTTCAATTTATCATTAGTCGTGACCGAACGAGGCTGCCCATTATTGAATTCACTACACATTCCGTATTTCCATACATACAGGCATATAGACAAAGGAAGTAAGACGGAAGAGAACATTTAAACGTAAAAATAACATCCTTGCATATACGAATCAGCTAAGGCTAGGCAAACTCACAGAAATCGCAGCTTTGATAACTTCCCAAAAGACTCCGGTATTTGACCAGTAAAACTGTTTAAATAGAGATCCAAGCTGACTAAATTAGTCAGATTACCCAACTCACTGGGAAGTGGTCCACTTATGTCGTTACTGTAGAGTTCCCTGTCAACAGAAAAAGTGTGATACATACAGTGAAGATACAAAAGAGATGAGAAGGGTTAAGTACATCGTAGATGTTGGTTGACTAGCAGTACTGAGGCGCTGGGACCTCTAGAATACTACAATACAATCACATAGAAATTGAATCACAGTATAAGCCTGTCCCCTCTATCCCATCTTTTACTGGAGACCTAAACAAGTATATTAAAAAGCCTTCACTCTCTCTTCACTTGGTGAACTTTGATTACATTCCCCAAGTAAGGAGGGTATTTTTCCATAGTTCCCTTTAGATTTTCTCTCGTTAATTTCGCAAAAAGTCTCCTCGTGTGCACACATCAATATGCTAAAGTCTTAAAGGCTCTAGGGTAATATTGTTGTTTTTAACCAACTCTTATCATTCGCAAAGTATGTCATATGTAAGCGTAGCAACAAACGACATGGCCTTATTGATTCAGCATCAATTATATGATTCAACTACTACGTATAAGTTTTCCAGGCAACAAATTCAAGTAATCAAGATTCAAGCATGACTGCATGATTCAGCTGGCAATGGAATTCTGGAAACACTACCACTTGTTGATGTAGCAGAAATAAATTACTACATTTGGTTTTGCGCCACATTTTCTGACGGATGATTACTGCAAAGGCGCACATAATGTGTGTGGCATGAAGCGCAGTCATGCAGACGCTGTACTCAAGGCTGATGGTGACATTTTATCATTTTACCGTCCAACTGTCTTATCAGAGTTTCATAAAATTAAACACACATTGAACACATTTGTATATAGTTTATTTGGCTATTCAATTAAAAAAAATAATCTCAGTAGTAGAAAAGGGCGGCCCTATAAATTAACTTACAAGTATTGAAGATTTTTCAGAGAACCAAGTTGTGGTACTAGTTGACCTGACAATGCAGCATTTCCAAGATCCCTGGCCAAATACAAAAAGTCAGGTGAGACTCCTCGTCACAAACCATAACATCCTATGAAAGGACAGAATGTCGTTGACATATATAATTTGCATACTTACACTCTAATAACACTGTTATCAGGGTTGCATGTGACATGAAACCAAGTACAGGGGTTTACAAGGGTGGGATCCCAGCTTTGCAACACATTATAAGGATCCTGCAAGTTGACCCTCAAGGTATGTAGAGCATCACCTGTCCAAAATTTGAGACATATTGTAATTAAAACAGAGAATTTGGCATACAAGTTCAATGCAAAATGGAGCATGAATTTCAATATTATAGGGCAATAAAACAAATTAACAAATAGAGCAGATGGTAGAGAATACTATGTAATTAGAAAGGTTAGCAATATGTTCACAACTTTGTTGCACATTGCTGGTGCATCAGATAAAGATAAAAAGGTAAAGATGTAGAAAAACATCCATGATATGCACTCGCTAACATTCAATAAATTGTAAACAACAACAGCATTACGCGATTGCCATAAAGGCTATGGTCCATGGCAAGATAAGGGGATTGGATGCATGCATCTTTAACCCTGTGTTTTGGACACAGAGAGACTGTTTTTGGATAACTTGTGACAAAAATTGCATTGTGATTCACATTGGCTGACTACTACTCCACAATTAAAAAAACACAATTTATGGAGCTCTTTGCTTTCTTTCATCATATTCCAAAACCAAAGAACAGTAAACCTTTGGCTCCAAAAGTAGAAGCACCATTAGCACACCAAAAAAATATATGAGGCAGATTGTAGGGAAACAATCGCCACATGAGCATTTTCAACTATCGGAGATACTTAAGCTTGCACCTACAGCATTGAAGCATCATCCTGCTAGACCATCCATTTTGACGGTCTACTTTACCACCGGTGATCACCAAAAAACAAAGAAAATTTTGGTAGGCCAAAGTACGCTCTCCAATTCATAACGTATGATTCATAGGCGTCAAATTCATGTTACCGCTGTTCATTATTTATTTTTCGGAAAACTGAAACCAATTCACTAAAGGAACTACATACTCAATTTTTAGTTTCAACTTTCAAACACCAATGCCATCACCCACAGATGCACCTAAATTCTCAAGACTAGGAAATAAGAGTTTAAACCCTTGTTAATCAAAAAGTCAACACCCAAAGACACGATTAGAATCCCGTTAAAGCGAAAAGCTCAAGCTGCCGGCTACTCAGTACTAACAGTTCAGAACCAACAACATAGTAATCTCCCATATTGAATCTAACAATGATATGAAAAAGCATTCTCCCATTCATACCAAATACTAAAGCAAACAATCAAACAATACTAGATAAACTCAACTGTAAAACAATCATTATGGCATATGAAACATGAATTTGAACACTAATCCAATTAAATGTCAACAATAACCTCAATTTCTCATACAAAATACTAAAAAGAAGCATTAAAACCCAAAAGAAAATACCAACTTAAGTAAACAACTCAATTCCTTAAACTTATTACTACAATCAAACAATTCATCAAAATTCAAGAAAAAATCAAAAAAAAAAAAATTAATCAACAAAAGATGAAAAATCACATACCTTCCACATTACCAAAAACAATCCTAAAAATCTGAACAACAAACACAACCAAACCAACAATCTTCACCCTCATCACTCCTTTTTTCTTTTACAATCTCCCAAATCACTCTAGATCCAAAAACCCAACATTTAATTCCCAGAAACAAACCCTAAATCACCTCAAAAACCAACTCACATCAATACATCATCATAATTCAACCTCAAATTTTCTGGGTATTTTACAAGATCAAATTTTGAGCTAAGATTTGAACTTTTAATCTTCTGGGTACTCAAAAAGATTAAATCTTTACCTCAATCAATGACACCCAGATAAAAAAAAATCCAAAATCAAATTAATTAAGTGGAGATAATAAAGCAGAACATTCCTAAGCAACTTTTTGAGCACATTTTTTATCCCTTTTTAAACACTCAACTTTACTGTATTTTGTTATTAGTAATCTATTACAGCAATGTTACCACATTATCTTTAACAAAACTTTTTTTTTTACCTTTTTTAGTTTATATATTTTACTCACATTTTAGAAAAGGGAAAAAGAGAGAGAGAGAGGGAAAGGAAAGAGGAAGTGAGAGTGATGAGTGAAAGCATGCAGAAGAGTTGGGCTACCCATAACGGGACTGACCGTTGCCCGTGTGATAGTCTAAACGGGGTTCCCGCTCTCTCTTTCTTTCTCTGTCACGGACACTAGGCCTAGGTGAGGACCTTGATGTAGAGATGCTAGAGCCTGGGGAGTAGTGTAGTGGCAAATTGGTCATTGTCTCATTGGTACACTTGGAAACGGATCGAACGGACGAGTTACGGGTCTATTGATTTTGGTTTTGGCGTTTCGGGTTAGAGCATCCACATCAACGGACCTTTTCATATTTTCTCTCTCTTTTTCTCATTCGTCGACATCATTTTCTACTAACTTTTTCAATTAACCTCTCAATTTCATTAATAACTCCCGCACTGAGGTTCCCAACAAAAAAAACTATTTATTAAGAGCATCCGCAAAGGTGAGATTTTACCTCCCCATATACCCTCTCCCTCCTCAAATGAGTAACCCCATTATTGCACACACCTCCCCAATATATGGGGTTCTTGCGTTCTACTAAGAGCATCAGCAACAATGGAGTTCCTCATATTTTATCTCTATTTTTCTTATTCGTCCGCCTCATTTTCCACTAATTTTTCCATCTACCCTCCCCAATTTATAACTACATTTATGCAACAATGAGTTTTCTCATTTACTTATAAAAATTTGAGAACCTTCCCAGAAGGAACGCAATTTACCCTTACTTTTTTTTGGGAACCTCCTCTAATAATGGTGGAACCTCAAATTATGGGGAGGTTGGTGCATTAGTGAGGTTGCCCAAATGAGAAGAGAGTGCATTTTGGGAGCTAGATTTTCACTTTTGTGGATGCTCTTAGGGGAGGTCCCCAAAGAAAAAGCAGGACAATTTGTGTTACTTTTGGAGAGGTTCCAAAATTTTTTGGTTTAAATTAATATTTTTGGGGAACCCCATTATTGCATAGATGCAAATATGAATTGGGAAGGGTAATGGAAAAGTTAGTGGAAAAATTAGGTGAACGAATAAGAAAAGGTAAGAGAAAATATGGGAAGCCTCACCTTTGCGAATGCTCTAATATTCCATGTCTCACCTGCCACATGGTTGTTTTTCATTGGTCTTTCAATTTGGGAAGGTTCCCTAAAGCTAGGGGAGCCTCAAATTATAGGGAACCTTTCACATTGATGGGGCACCCTAACTAAGGAGAGAAAGTGCATTTGGGGAGGTGAAAACCAACCAATGTGGATGCTCTTAAGAATAGATTGAGTGTGTTTCGAATTGGAAGAATACTGCTTCGTGCGGGTTAAGGACCTTATGTAACACCCCCAAAAATTAAGAACCTTCCACTAGGCCATCCCGACTCATGGAGGGGCTACAAGGCTTGGTTTCCCAAGCTTTATAGTGCGAGTTCCGAGAATGGGTAAGTTAAGACATGATAAGAAACCATAAATGAAACTAGATAAGTTTAGTTAAGCCACTACAAATGAGTCATGGGATTCACCAAGAATCCCCAAATTTATATAACCATATTGAAATAAAAATAGAGTCAAATTGTTTAGTCAGAAATCTAATAGACCAAGTGACGACTCTACGGTGAGACCACTCCAAGCCCCAAATACAATGCAAGCACACCTGTCAAATCACTGCTCCCCATATGGGCGGAAATCACCGTATGAATCGACACAGATATTTAAAAGCCCATTTGGTTATTAACGGTAATATAGAGGTTTAACAAAGTATATGGATGCAAGTCTACAACTAAATGAATGAGGGGTAATTGATACAATGCAATGAGAAAAGGAATAGAACACCACCTTACCAACACCAGTACCGGGACACTCCCAGGCGTACCCACAACCCGATGACGGCACCGCGGCACCGCCACCAAACCACCCGGACCACAGCCCGTAAAAAGGTACTCCGGACACACTGGTGGTACCGGGCCAGACGACATGTCTCAACCACATGTGCCCCTCCATACTCAAGTTATTAATGTGCACATTCTCCTTAGAGTGGGAAGCTCCAAGAGGCGACCCAAGCGTGAGACGGTCTCCCAACCGCCTCACGTCTCCAAAATAATCATCAACTCTCCACCAACATCCATCAACCAACATCCCATGTATCATAATAACCAACAATGCATATAAGGCAATTTAAGCTCACAAATAATCACCCAAATCATTTGAGACAAGTAATAATCATACATTCTCCCAACCATTCCCAATATTCACGTTATAATGCAATCATAATATCATGTACCAACCAATTGTCCCATTATTAACACAACCAAGTAGTTCCATCACAATTTCATCAAAACATAATTACTAACATAGTTACTCTTATATCACTAACATGTTAACTATGAGATACATGAATTAAATGCATTATTAAACAAATATGTCACCAAGACTAAGTAGGGTGAACCCTACCTTTGGCTATTCTTCAATTCAAGCACTCAAGCCTAGAAATCCTCCTCTATGAAGCCTCCTCCTACACAATATATGACTATCTATTACTGTTTTGGTAAAAAATTACTTATTACCGGTTAAATCGAGGGTGAGTCTAAATGGTCAAATAGAGGACTAATACGGGTCAATACTCAACAAGCAAGGAAATAATAACGAAAGAAGAAAGTACGAGAAAGTAAAATGACACAAAGGGATTGGTGATGCGGAAAACCCGAATGTGGGAAAAACGGCGGGGGAAATCGGTATCCCGCCAATATTTTCTCTATAACTGTCCGTGGGATTTGAGGTGGAACAATGGAGAAAGTAAAACTTAAAGGGAAATACAATGATGTAGTTAAAGCTAAGTAAATAATTTTCAATGTGAGTGATTTTGAGTGTGTGTTGTTTGAATGATCCCTTGCTTCACTTCAACTGCGGTATTTATAGGCTCTCTCCTGAATAGGCTCCTCTTTAGAATATTCTTCCTCAAGCTGCTCAACTGCCCTATTTTTACGGGGGTTGTTGTGTTGACTACTGACTTGGTCCTCATTCCTTCTCTGCAGGTACCTTGTTCTTTTTCTGCAGGTATCTTGGTCCTTCTTTGCAGGTCCCAAGGATATTCCCCTTTTCGCAAGTTGCTCCCACGATCCCTGTTGGCCCAATGATACGTTGTCACGTCAGCTTGAGAATGTGTGGTGGTTTTTATCCCAAACAATTACCCTCAAAGTAATTGTCTTCACTTACCATGTAATGATGGCAATTGCTTTCCCAAGGAGAAAACTGCTGGGAGTCGTTTAGCCAAGCACGCCTTTTGCAGATAACCAACCGGTGCACGTTTTTTACCACGCCATAACTACCCATTTCCCTGCTTCCTCTTAACTTCCCTCTCATCCACTTCCTTTAAATACCCTAACCCCCCACATACCTTCCACTTTTTTTCTCTTTACTCAACTACCTTCTTCTCTCAGGTATTTCCCTTCTTCCTTTCCCTCTCTCATCATGCCTAAAAAATCCACCCGCTAAGCCTCTCCTCCTCCTCCCTCGCCGCGGTCCACCTGTTCCAGCCTCTTCGCTTCCACCATAATTCTCACTGAACCTCATCTGTGCGAGTCTTGCTACGCCAACACTGATGTAGCTGAGGTGCGAAAGAAGTTAGGGTTGGGAGAGGATGTGGTGATTCACCTTCCCCAACCAGGCGAGGCTTTGGACTTCTAAAATCCTGGTTGGGCGTGCTTGTATAAGCACGTCTTTCAGCTGAGTTTCTCCTTTCCCGTACCTTCTCTTGTGCAGCGGCTCCTTACCTTTAATAGGCCGACGATGAGTCAGCTTATACCACATGCATGGCGGGTACTGGTGTCCTTGTGCATCCTAGATGAGGATTATAACCTTGGTCTGAGTTTTGGTGACCTTGTCGCCATGTACTCTGTCAGATCTCTGGGTCATGGTCTTGTGACCCTTCGCTCCTGCAATAAGATCAATGCCGGGGTCCTCCTCCCTAACAAAGTTAGGGATGACGATTGGTTCTCACGCTATATCTTTGTGAAGATTAATTCCATCTCTCCTACCCCAGATTACCTGTTGGACAAGTGGGGTCCTGTAAAAGGTAACCCTCATTGTCCATCCTCTTGATTCCTTTTGATCTCACGATTCTTACTTGTGCGTTTTTGCAGCACTGCCCCAACCAACTCCTTCTAAGGATCTTTCTGCAGTCTCTCGCTTGCTTGCCTTACCCGCCTCATTCTGAACCTTCCCAGCCCTCCTTTCTGCGTAACCCTATGGTTCCTCCTCCCACCCACTTGACGTGGATGAAGAAGTGGGCCCAGATAATTCAGTGGGACCTGAAGAAGAGACTTTGGCTGACCCAGGCGCCGACCCTTTAGTGGAACCGAGAATGTCCGCTAGTGAGGCCCCACTTGCGTTCCTTTTGTTATTTATTTATTTTTTCTTTGTTCTTGTGGAAGGCTGCCGTGTGACTGGTGTTGTGACCCTTGTGCAGACAAGACCCCCTTTTTCTTGACTCTGTTCTGGAGAGGAATAAGCGCAAGCTGTCTTCTGTGCCTCCCCAGCCTGCTACTAAGAAGAAAGCTACTGCACCTGCCGAGCCAGAACCGAAGGTTGCTCCTAGTCCGGCACCTGTTCACCCTAGACCTGGACCGCCTAATACCATCACTCTGCTCCGCTTCCCTCTTGGGTATGGGGGAAGTCCTAATGTCCCACTCTAGCCCCAACTGGAGCAGTTCCTCCTACCTGCTGCTGCCCAGAACTTGGGCTCCAAATCCCTTCTCCACATGTTGGATGTTTCGGCGGAGAGCGCCTTTGCTGTAAGTGTGACTTCTTTGTTTTGATTTCTTTCGTGTTTTCCCTGGGGTTGTTTTCTTATGGCCCCTGTTCCTACAGAGCCTTCTACTTAACCTCTAGATTCGCAAGGAGGTCCCTCGTTTGATGGGTGTGGTGAATGCCCTGCAGCAAAGGGTCCCTGATTTGGAGGCTCAGCTCTCTACTACTAACGAGGACAAGAAGATGGCGCAGGATCAACTGGCCCGTACGCAGAGGCAACTATTGAAGATTGAGACCACCAACTCCTCTCTTACTGACAGCTTGGCTACAGCAGAGGACCAAGTATGGACTCTGAAGAAGCTTCTCCTGGACGCTCTGGTGTATGCCACCTGGGAGTCCAAAATTAAGCGTCTTCAAGAGTTCCAGGCTGGGACCCACATCTCATGGGATCTGGCTGAGGAGGAGAAACAGTTTGCTGCAGCTTTCCCCACTAAGCCGGACTTCAGCATTATCGATGGGCTGATGGCGGAGGATGAGGGGAGTGGCCCTTCTGCTGAGGAGGCTCTAGTCGAGGAAGAAGCTGAGGTGGCGGTCCCTGCTGAGGAGGTTGTCTCTGATGTTGTAGCCACTCCTACTCTTGCTGAGCCTGTTTCAGATCACGTAATTTAAATGGGGAATGCCCCTTTGTTAATTGTAGTTTTCCTGTTTTCTGTTGCCCTTCGTGGCTTTCTTTTAGACCTTCGTACTCCTGCCCCCTCTGGGGGGTTTCTTTATGTTGATTGTTAACTTTTGCTATGTTCTTGCTGTGCGCACCTGCTTTGTATTGCATGCATTTGTTTGTTGGACTGTCTTGTTGGGGTGACTATGGTGGTACTGGAGTTTGTTCGTCCTGACAGGACGTCGATGTTCCTTAATCGACCACGTGCATGATGTACTTCCTGCAGGATGAACAATTTGCTAGTCCTTATTTCCATCGGATTGCTAAGGATTAGTTTGTCAACTCAAAAAATGCGTCTCAAATATCTCAAAAGAAGAAAGTCAATATTATTTAAAATAAAGAGGGAGCAAATTACAAAAAAGATAGTTTTTTCAGGAGCGTAAAATTGTGCTTCCTGACGCAGTACGTTTTAAACTTAAATGAATGGAATAACATTTAATCCGGGCCCTTTTAAAGACATCTAAAAGACGCGACTCCCTCGTTTACTCCATCAATGCTCCCTGCTAAGACAACATTATGGGACAGAAAAAATAAGAAACTTTATAGGGAGAAATTCAAGAATACATTTTAAGTTGTCATCCCCTTAGCAGTACCTGATTGGTCCTAGGTGACCAACACGCGAGTTCTGAACGTGGTACCTTGTCAGGTGGACGGTGTTCACTCTGGAGTTGAGCTGAAGAAGGAAACAATACGTTACTTGCTCAGGCAGTTAAAATTAAAGATAATTCCCAGACTGCTATTGTTATTGTTGTACCTTACAGGAGCTTGGTTCGTGGTTCCAGCGGGTGGATTCTGGGCATTGTACCCTCCTCACATGTTAACTGTTTCATGACAGAGTCAGTTATAAGAAGTTGCCTTTTGTACCAGTTGTGTTTGTACAGAATTACAAATTTCGTACCTGCTGTGGGAAGATCCTAACTGAAAGAACTCAAATGTAATATTTTTTTAGGTGGACAATTTTCCATGGCTTGTGTATGAGATTTCCATCCATAGTCATGAGTTTATATGCTCCATTACTCACCACACTTTCTACTTGATACGTCCCCTCCTAGTTGTAGACGAACTTTCCTGCTCATCTGTTCTTGGTATTTTGAAAGACCTTCCTGAGCACCAGATCTCCTACCTGCAAGGTTCTGATTCTCACGTTCTTATTGTAACTCCTGGCAGCAGTCTGCTTGTAGGATGCTATCCTGATCTGGGCACTGGCTCTGAGTTCGTCCACAGTATCCAAGTTGCTTGCCATTTCTACCTGGTTCCTGTCTTCAGTAGTGCACCCATACCTGTGTGTTGGCACTCGAACCTCAGCAGGGATTACAGCCACTTCCCCATACACCAGGCTCTACGGTGTTTGCCCTGTTGCCACCTTCGGGGTGGTTCTGTCGGACCATAGTACCAAGGGGAGCTCGTCTGCCCATTCACCTCCCAGTTCATGCAATCTTTTTCTCAAGTACTCTATCACAATCTTATTGCTAGATTCTACTTGGCCATTGGATTGAGGATTCTTGGGAGTGGAATTGAACAATGCGATGTTCTACCTGGTACAGAAGGCTTCAGCGTTGTCAGACACAAACTGGGACCCATTGTCGCATATTATTTCTGAAGGGATATCATATCTACATATGATGTTCCGCTTGATGAAGGAGATCACGTGTCTCTCAAGAATCTTGGGGAATGCCTATGCCTCGATCAACTTAGAGAAATAATCCGTCATAGCGAGCATGTAAGTCCTATTTCCCGGTGCACGGGGTAGAGGACCCACAATGTCCATCCCCCACTTCATGAAAGGCCACAGTGATATTATCAGGTACAATGGCTCTGCTGGCTGATGGTTGACTTGTGCATGCCTGATAGGTGTCATACCCTATGCAAAAATACCCTAAGTACAACAAATAAATGTAGTATAAAGGGGTCGAATTCCACAAGGAAACGGTAGTTTTATCGAGTGGTTATGAATTTATCGGAAGAAGGGTTGTTTATAATTTGGGTGAGATAAAAACGAGTAAATAAATTAAAAGCAATTATGAATAAAATGATTTAGCA